>JBCNYH010000027.1:35772829-35783054 GCA_039654325.1 Tandanus tandanus | reverse complement strand
CTCTCTCTCTCTCTCTCTCTCTCCCTCTCTCTCTCTCTCTCTCTCTCTCTCTCTCTCTCTCTCTCTCTCTCTGTGTGCGCCAGCAACTCAATACCACTGCATTCTTCCAGTCTATTGGCCTGACAGGGGTACTGAGAGCATATTTTTGGG
This sequence comes from Tandanus tandanus, assembly GCA_039654325.1. Lineage (NCBI taxonomy): Eukaryota > Metazoa > Chordata > Actinopteri > Siluriformes > Plotosidae > Tandanus > Tandanus tandanus. Next base: position 35,782,904 of record JBCNYH010000027.1, on the reverse strand, counting down.
GAGATGATAAGCATCATTTTGGAGTTCTGAAATAAATATAGAGTTGGCAGGACTCTAATGGTAATTTTCCTCCCCTCCACTTAAATTTCATTATGTACACTGGAGACAAACATTGAGTTCCTTTTTTAACCTTACTGGGGAGCATTTAGTGAACTTTTACCTGCAGCTCTCACATGCTCACTATGTCCTTGTATCCAGCTTTGAGACGTGAAATCCTCATCATTAGCATTAAACAATTCTGTCTTCTTTTAGATTGCGCTAACAAAAGTCTAAGTGTAGCATAATCTAATATTTTTGTCAGTGGTTGAAATGCCATGCTTTGTTCAGGACGCAAAAAAAACCAACAAAAAAACCCTGTCTTGATTATGTGTATTTTTATTTTTCTGACAGCAGAAGGCTCAACACAGTAGTGCAGCTTTGTTGTTTGCCCTACAGCAAGTAGATTGCGGTTGCATGCTAATAAAACCGCCTGAATTGAGATGATTGATGTGACCAGCCACTCCCCTGTACTGAGGTTGACCTTCTCCGGTGTGTCCCTGTGCGTCTCTCCTTACCATACCCCCCACCAAACACACACACACGCACACACACACACACGCACACACACACACACACATACACACACTCATGCATCGTGTCATCTCAAAACTCCAACACATACAAATTAACGTTGCCTACCATGGGTTAGGTGAATATTCAGCTGAAGCCGGCAACTAAATCATCCTCCTACTCACTTGCATCTCCACTAATGCAGTGAAATGAAAGGTGAAGGAAGTTCTGTCTTTCTTCTTTTCTTCTCTGTTGACTTTATTTCACCTTTCTCTCACCCCTAACCCCCTCCTGCCTGGTGAACTCTAAATGCACTTTGACTCCTTCGCGGTCATTTTTCGCACATTTACTCTGTGTGCTTGATTGTACTTGTGAGAAAGTTTTGTGTGTGTGTGTGTGTGTGTGTGTGTGTGTGTGTGTGTTGTGCAGATGACTATGCACAGTGATTAGACCTCTCTTCAGGCCCAGTGGCTGCCCTCCAGAGGTCAAACGTTTTAGAGCCTCAGGTGCTGTGCTACTCAAATCAGACAGTCTTCAAGCATGATAACTGTTTTACACAGGCAAGGAAATTTTGACCACATACTGCCTTGGCAAAGTCTCTGGCAACTGTACAAATATTTTTACTTTTCCTCATAGGAAAAAAGACAAGGCCATGTAACAGGTCAGGAAGATGCCACGAGCAGTAGTTTTTGCTTTGATTCTCTATTTACATTTGCAAGTTTGGTGCCATGTCTTTTAGTCCAGACTATCATGAACAATGAGAACTTTATTGCTGGTGTGCTGCATCTCATTTATTGCTATCACTAAATCCTATGTGTGCATTTTATTTTAGCTGTAGGACCACACTACTGTAACGCAACAGTTTGATTGTTTGCATATAAACTCTATATTCTGACTTGATAAATACACTGCCTGGCCAAAATAAAAGTCCCGCATTTTAGTATTTTGTCGGACCACATTTAGCCTTGATTGCAGCACGTTATCACTATAGAATAGTTTCTGCAATCTTAACCAACATCACAACATTTATTTCCATCCACAGTTGGGTTCATTTTTCACCAACTTCTTGAATTGTTGACGGGAAAATCGAACCACTTCATAATGTGTTCTTCTCCAGCACATCCCAAAGGCTTTCAATACTGTTAAGCTGAGAACTCTGTGGTGCCAATTCATGTAGGAAAATAATTCCTCATTAACTCTCTTTCAGCATGTAAGTTCCAATTTTAGAGGAAGAAAAAGTAAATTGATAGGATAATCTGGCTATTCAGATCATCAGCTGACTTCATGTTACTGCCACTTATTGTTGCTGGACCTCAACCTGACCAACTGAAACAACCCCAGATCATATTACTTCCCCCACAGGCTTGTATGGTAGGCAGTAGGTATGATGGGTGTATTTACCCTGACATGTCCACCACTCTGGAACAGGGTAAATCTGGACTGATCAGACCCCATGACCTTTTTTCATTTCTCCAAAGTCCAATCTTTATGCTCCCTATCAAAAACAATATCCTTTTATTCTCACAATTCTCACGAGCAAGTGGTTTTCTTAAGGCTACACTACTGTTAAGTCTCTATTTCTTGAGTTCTTTTTGCATTGGGCATGTAGAAATGCTTTTGCTTTCACTAATAAATGTAGGTGTGAGTTTTGATCTCACTCTATTGATTAAATTTCACTTAATTTTTCAGTGATCTCTGATCCCACCCATTCAAAAAAAAATAATTTCGGACCACATTTCTTCCTTTAAATAGATGGTGTACCCCATCCTTCCAAGTTCAATTCTAAGACAATGCTTAACCCAATTTAATAGCTTCAGCAATCTCCTTAGTTGTTTTATTTGCTTGATGCAGACCAATAATTTGACCCTTCTGAGATAGAGCTATGTCTTTTCCATGACCATAAGATGTGTCTTCCCATATGGTTATTTAAAAATGTGAAGCTACTCACTGCATCAGTTAGGGTTCAATAAATTGATGCCAACTGAAACATATTAATCACTACAGCAATTGTCCAATAGAAGCCTCTTACCTCTTTGGTTAAGAGGCATTTGGATCATGGATGGGTTAAATGCAGAGGCAATAATTTCCCTTGCGGGATTAATACAATATATCAAAATCAAAAAATGTACATTATGATGAATTGGCCCAGGGTATGCCAGCGCATGGACAATATTTGGCTTTTGCTGCCCTATGCTGAAGTTAATTTTGATTTGGTTTTTTAATAAGTGCCTTTCGTTGGAAATTTTTGTGCATGCATAAAAATTTTCGATGCATGCCAGTGAGCAGCCCGTGCAAAGCGAGAAAGCTCTGTATGCGATATCTTGATTGTCCGGAGTAAGATTGCGGCTAATTACCGGTACGGCCTCATTTATCCACCCCAAGTGAGTTATTGTCTAAGCGGACTTCTTGCTCATCATTCACTCCTGAGCTTGAATTCTTTCTTCATTGCCCTGGGCTTCTTCGGCTTACCAGCTGGTACTGTTGAGGATGTGGGCGCAGATGAGACATTGGATGGACTAGGAGAGATGTTTCTGTCGGAGGCTAGTGAAAAGATGGGACTGGAAGACCTGGATCTTGAGGCTTCTTGGGATGCAGCTGCTTTTTCAGGTGAAGTTGTGGGTGGTGGAGATGGAACCTTGCATGCTTGCCTGATGGATGGCTGCTTCTTCTGTGGCATCTGCTCCAGCGTGAACTTTTTAAGCATCTTCAGGACTTGCACAGTTGGTTCATTCAGTGTGTGAATGTTTTATACCTGCATACAAACATGATCGTTTTATATTTGCGGATAATACGGACAGCGTGTGCACAGCTTCGTATCTTTGAATATTCGTTAATATTCGTTCAGCATTTGCTCTGGTTTGTTAATGATAAATGATCATTATTTTGATTTTGTTTCATTCATTCATTGTCAGTTCATTCTGTCCAGCCCTCAGGTATCATTTCGTCTGGAATTTTGTGCGTATTTGTGCATATTCAGACTTTTGCAAATTGTTCCTTTTCGTTTCTTCAATTCATTATAGTGTGAGGGCCGCTTTAGTTAAATCTAGGTGGTGACTTTTTGTTGGCCAGGCAGTGTACACAATTCCACTGTGCATTACAGCACAATGTTCTGTGGGCATGAATTTTAATTAATCTCATAATCTGATCAATACTTATCTGTCCCATTGAATTTTTGGCAAAGCAACTTGGTAATAATATGAGTCTTTTAATCACTGTCTTGACATTGAAATAGAAATTAAAACTGTTTCTAGTGATTAATGAAAATATCATGCTTTATCATTCATCTCCAGAAAGCGAACCCCTTTTAAACAGATCCTGCAAAATTGCTGTCAGGAAGACCCCTCATTATGCTACCAGCTTTGCTTGTTTACACTGACCTAAACAAAGCCATCATAAAGCCACCCCAAAGGGTGAGGTCCCATTAACATTAACGGTGGGTGAACTGAGTGTTTTGCTTTCACCAGCCGTGCACATTTAAACTGCTTTAATGCTAGCAAAGTTGCTGAGCAGTGTGTTTGTGAAATCAGAAATATTTTTTGAAAGAAATTGAATAGAAGTGGGAAGTGGCATGTGGCAGAAAGACATGCAGACCTTAGGCGCTGTAGACTGAGATGTTTCAATTTGCACTGGTCTCTCTGGCAATGCAACAGTATACACTGCACCACTGTATCATCCTGAAAAGGTCTTGGCAAGGGTTCATTCATTCATTTTCTGAACCACTTAATCCTAATTAGGGTCATGGGGAGGCTGGCGCCCATCTCAGCCGACTCTGGGCGAGGGCATGACGCACCCTGTACAGCTCGCCAGGCCATCGCAGGGCAGAAACATGCTCATGGCAATGTAGCCTACTCGTTACGAAAGTCAGCAATAACCCAGTTAGCTGCACTGGCGGTCATTGCAAGGGTGTGTTTTGTTATTGTAGACCAATGATTTTTGCTGAAATCCTGCAGAAGAGGACAGGTAACCTTGAAAATCCAGCAAGAGGAAATTCCGTTATGAAATTGTCAACTTTAACAACATTAAGTTAAAACTGTTAATACTAAGTGTATAAATTTAAGTGGAATTCATCATGCTATACCACCTGTGATGCAAAACCCCATCACTACCATATATATATCCTTTTAAACATTCTTGCTTCAATAAAACATCTTTGTATTTTCACCACAATGAGTTTTATTTGTGTATATGTTCTCTCAGTGTGTTCTCCATAGACACGGTTCATTTGTTCTAGTTTGACCTCAGTACGATTCCAACCCTTCTACATGATGTCTTTGCGGACATCAGACCTCGGTCACAAGGATCCCTATACATCTGAACCGCTCTAATGACTAAGCATTTAAAGCAGATGTGGAAAAGCCTTTGCTGTAGAACCACATACTTAACAAGGCAAGATTGTTGTTTCGGGACGTTAACAGAGATTTTAGAATAACAAACGCTGTAACAGTACTCAGCGCAGTAGTAATCGTCATATTAATTAGTGGGTTACAGCATCATCAATTTTTCGCTGTCAGATTGAGCCAAATCCCAAGCGTTCAGGAGGGATCAAATGTGAAGCGTCCCACATCTGAACATGGGAATAATGAGTTTCCTGCTTCTTCGCACCTGAATTTCACTGTGATGTACAACTCACAATTAAGCATGCCTTAGTGATTCTGTGATTAATACCCGTGCAGGGACTGAAGGATCCATGCAGCCGTCCTGATCAGCATCTCCTCCTGTCTAACAGTCTCCCTCCTATTAGCAGCAAGATGGAAGCTCCATTTACCATTCCCTAACCTTTGAGAACCCTCTCTTTAATCAGCACTTTATTTCCCTTGTAACACTTTCAGTCATACACAAATGTCAGTGTGCAGTGCGGTACTTTAAAAGACTGAATTAGATGTGAAGATACAGTAAGTTATGTGGGGTGGTGCTTTCGATATTTTATGGAAAGTGGCACCGACTAAAATGTCGCCTATTTAAAAGAGGGATAGAAAGAAGTACCAATTGCATATTTTGGGTTCTGCTGGCCTACATGCATCCCTTTGCCTGATTTTGAGTTTTAATGAGGAGACATGTTGTAGAAATGTGAGTGTGGCTAAAGCCTAGGACTCACATAGCCGGAATACCCTCATCGTATAGCATAGTAGGTTTCTGGGGGTCACTCAGGACTCTACAGTAAGTATACAAGGCACTTCCTATTGGAAGTGAGAGCCGGGGAGATGCCTTGCTTTCTGGGAGGTCGTAGCTTCCATCAACAGAAACTTTGGTCATGTTAAAATTAACCGTGGGTCAAGTGCCAGATCAATTCAACTGTTGCAGCTGTGAAGGCATCCGTAAGGCATACATGGCTTACCAGATGTTTCCCTGGATGTAAAAATGTACATGGAACAGTGACTGCCACGTATTCATCACAGTTACTGCCGGTAGACATGATAGTGGAGCAGATAAGTGAAAGAATTGTTCAAATAGTGATACAAGCATGAAATTTGGTACATATGCTCTTCAAATCCCACTCTTTTAAAAAATACCGCTGGCCACTCAAAAATCCAAGATGGCGACCCCAAAATCCAAGATGTCTGCCCAAAAAATGGGCAAAAATGTTTTTTTCTTTATAACTTGAAATGTATTGGTTTTAAATCCCATAAATGTGTGAAAGTTGAATATAAGTTGGGTATTGCGGATATTTTGGTACCAAGTGCATGTCTGTATCTATTACGACTCTTGAGATACAGCATATAGGTACTTTTACAGACTCGGAAGAGCAAAAAATTGGTTTATGAGGCATAACTTTGAAAATATTTATTTTTTTACATATAAATGTATTAAAGTTGAATTTAAATATGGCTATTGCAGACATTTTGATGTCTATAGCTATTATAGTTCTTGAGATACAGTATGTACATACCTCTGAAGATCTACGTGTGATGACAAAAAATGAGTTTATTAGCCTTGGGTTGGAAAATACAGATTTTGATCCAGTCTCATACTGTAAATACTCAATGTGAAGAAATTAAAAAATACAGAACACTTATACAACTTAACAAAATGAAGATAAATCAGAAACCAGGTACTATTCATGTATTTATTTCATGTAATATTGGATCATATTGTTGAGAATAAGTAAACAAACAACAATATACAGTAAGTTCTCATTGCCTACAATAGCATTGTTCAATACATTTTCACCAAAAAAATTATAGAGAAGTAATTTTTTACTTCTTTTTATTAGGAGCCCCTTTAGACAAAAGTTTTGGTGTATAATCTTCACTGCACACTACTGTAGATTAGGGACTGCCTAAAAGTGAACCATCCTGATCCTGATAGATCCTGATAGATGTCTCTTGATAGGTGTCCATGACCCTGGGCTTGCTTAACACTGCGTTACTGATGGTTGTCATGGTGGCTAAGTGGTTCGCACATCTGCCTAACAGCAAGAAGGTCCTGGGTTCGAGACCCATGCCTGGCTCGAGTGTTTCTGTGTGTAGTTTGCATCATCTCCCCGTGCTTGCATGGGTTTTCTCCAGGTCCTCTGGTTTCCTCCCACAGTTCAAAGACATGCACATTAGGCTTATGATATATTTTTGATTGCCCCTATGCTCATTGGCAATCACTGTGGTATAAGAGGAACAAACCGCTTCGGTACATGCTGTTTATAGGAAAACGTTGGGCTATACCGCACCACCTGGTTATGAAGTATTTTCCTATAATCGTGTTTTTATTCCTTACATGTTTCCAGTCTTTATCACAGGTCGAAATGTTGGGCTATACGGTACTCTACCCCACCTCACAAACATAATAACAAAGCAGTGGCTCCCACTATGTGTGCTAGTACGGGACATTGCTGATGGAAGATACTTTTGACTGTATTGTTGAAGAAAACATGCTGCTTTATTGGCAAATTGATGCTCTGTGTCAGAGATAGTGTTTTCTGTAAACATGTAGTGTATGGTCATTAAATATTTAATTTTTCTCCATGTATTGTACAGTGTTGTATAAGATTTGGCCCACAGTGGTGTTATGTTGATTTGCGTTAGTAGACTGACTGGACATTTATAGGCATTTGGAGAAGCAGTCGCTTTGGTGGATGTTGTAGCTGATAGGCTCCTAAAAAAAGGGCATGAAGTTTTGCCGTTTATGTTTAGTGGTGAAATCTTTTTGATTTAGCTCCGTCCCCTTGGGTGCTATTCAGCTCAATAGGCGGCAGTGGTTGTGCAGTGCTCATTCTCTCTCTCTCTCTCTCTCTCTCTCTCTCTCTCTCTCTCTCTCTCTCTCTCTCTCTCTCTCTCTCTCTCTCTCTATCTCGCTGTCTCTCTCTCTCTCTCTCTCTCTCTCTCTCTCTCTCCCCCTCTCTATTTCGCTGTCTCTCTCTCTCTCAGGGTCATTTCCTTTTCACACTGACTGCCCTGACTTGGACAGTGTCATTTTCTCTTTCTCTCTTTCCATACACTCTGTTCTCTCCTGACAACCTTTTTTTTCTCCCAAGCAAGTTTCATAAGTTCAGTAAAGCATGGCCTTCAATTCCCTTGTTCTAGTGTTTTCACTTAAGATCAGGAGTGATGAGCAAAAGGGTTTCTGGCTCAATCCTTGAGCAAAGGCCTGTCGTGACAGGGATTATTATTTATTTGTCATGGTGGATGTAATAAGCTGTAGGTACAGCATGGAGAGCCCTTGATTTATTGCTCTGTCGAGCGCTACTAGCGGGCCGTCTGCTGTGGCGTGCAGGATGAATACGCTGCTGTCAGTGCTGTCCATCCTTCTCTCACGCGCCGCTCCCTCCTAACACCCAGCCCATTTCATGCCAGAATACATAAACAATCTTTCATTATTTTGATGCCTTTCTTCATATTTGCTCCCCGCACTACATGAGGTTTGAATTTATCGGTTTTCCTTTTTGTTTTATTTTGTTGGATTCTGCCCATCTTGTCTGAACACACAATCTTAGCAGTCGAGCTGTCAGCCTGTATTGGATTGATATTTGTTACAGGATGCCACTGCCTGGTGATTGTTATTATACCCCTAAAATTGCAACTGTGCACTTTTTAAAGGTTTATGAGCCATCACAGGTATAATGAATCATCTGCATGCCTCTGTTTCTATGACAAATGGATATGGATTTGTGATCCATGCCAATGACGCTTTGACACTTAGACCTGAGAGGGAGAACAGAATGGAGCTGGTTTTGTGTCATATCTTCCAAACGATCCTCACCACAACCTGCGCCTGCTGCATTAGTGTCAGACTTGGATCTGCTGTTTGGACAGAGAGAGAGAGAGAGAGAGAGAGAGAGAGAGAACGAAAGAGAACGAGAGCTCTATGAAATATCATGCCCTCACCACTGTCAGAGATGCAGCAACAGACCCATCCTGTCAGCTTAATATTTCATGCTAAGCCAGTTGCATTTGGTTAGTGGCTCAATGTAATCCAATCGGAGCCCATAAAAGCAGCACCTCCACCTCCTGGGCGCGATGTTCCTCTCAGTCCTGATGAAACGCTTGAAATCGAGATGTGGAAATATGGCCTAATAGGGCCTTGCCTCTGAAGGACAGTGACTTGTCTCCTCCTGTCCTTGTGTATTTACATTTCTTCTGAGCAGACTTAACCGCTTTCCAGGGCTAAGGGATTTGCTAAAGTGGAACTGACTGGGTAAATAGGACTCCCATTTATTAGTTGGCCTTTTTTTTTTTATTTGAGAACAGACCTGAGTGAGGCATCAGAGCAGATACTTAGCCAATATATCAGAGAGGAGGCCACTGGCTGTGTGCTGGGAGAGGAGAGTTAATTAATATGAGGAATTTGTGTTGTGTTCTAATAAAAGGCTGAGCTGGGGCGGTTTGTCACTTAAACCCGGCTCATACGAAAGCCTCGAAGGGCGGTAATCTGTGAATTACATTGCTCCTGGCACCACAGAGCCAACAGCAAGCATGTAATGGCTGCATTAATGCTGCTGGATGCTGATAATTGTAATAGAATTTCATTTTTAAAGGCACAAATAAGTGTTAATTATGTAGGAAACCAGATCCTCTCACACAGCACTGCTGGAGCCAAACTGTCTGTTTTTGTCACCACAGGAGGCATAAGCTGTTTTGTTGGATGAATTTAGTTTAGCTTCTTTTCTTTTTCTTTCTTTCTTTTTTTTTTTGTTTGTGGATGTGTTTTTGTTTTTTTGGCCATCATCACTAACAGTATGGTTAATAGTAATCATTAGTTATCCGGCAGGGATGGGGAGTGCTCAGATGCAGGCAGTGAACTGAGAATACTCATTTGGTGGCTGAATGTGAGTTTGACAGGACCCATTTATAACAGGCTCATTCCATAATGTCCGACCTATTAATAACATTTTGTTGCTGTCTAATTAGCAGTGTCGGATGCAAACAGGCCCAGAATGAAGCGCAGGTTGGATTTGTTTTCCCTTCATTTTAAACAAGGCTAGGCCATGTTCCGTGACTCCATTATTGAGGCGGCAGCCGAGAGCTGTGGCCGGAAGGTCATTGGTGCCTGTCGTGGAGGCAACCCCCGAACCAGGTGGTGGACACCTGCAGTGAGG
>JBCNYH010000027.1:35746436-35758936 GCA_039654325.1 Tandanus tandanus | reverse complement strand
CTGCAATTTGTAGACGATGTAGAAAATATGCCAAAACATGCAAACAAACACACATGTGTAAATTGGTTAGAGACAGGTACATAGATTAGGTTCATATTAAAACAATAGTATTGGTTGCTGCCGATCTAAAAAAAAAAAATTGGGGAAACAAATATAATTCTTAAAACAGTTTTCCCAACTTCAGTGTTTAAGTGAATGAAGGCGTACTGTATATTCAGAATAAAATTATCTATATAAGTATGTTAGTACACATAGATGCATTGAGTAACATCAGTAAAAGAAATCCATACCGCTGTTGCATTATAATATGAAAAGGTTACTGTGATATTTTCCAATTAGTATGCTACTGTGTACTACATGGGAAGAGTGTGGTCTGATTGGTCCGCTATCTGGGGATTAAACATCTATGGAAACACTAACCATAAAACTCTTGTTTTAGTTTGCTTTTCTTGTGTTTCCACATAGTATATACTAAAACTTTAAATGTGTTTAAATACACAATGTTGAGTGCGGTTTATTTCCATTTCCATGTAGTACATACTAAACTCTGAATGAGTTCAAAAAGATGTTATTAGCTACACAAGCCTTAACTCTGTGTTTATCTCTTCAGCTGGCCTGCCTCACCTATCCTGTCTTGAAAACATTTTATAACATCAAAGCTTGTCATTTAAAATGATTTTGATTCAAGCATTATCCACTTGTGATGATTAACAATTATTCACCAAGGGCCAGGTGGATGTTGCGGAATCGAATTGTCCTCTCGACGTTCCGTCTCAATTCAGTGACATCCATCAAGCCTGAGGTAAATATAGCTGCTTTAGTATATACTACATGGAAACATAAGCAAAAATTAATTAATTAATTAATTAACAAATTAAAAATTAAATTAGATTTTTATTGCTTATTTTTACATAAAAAAGTTATGACAGTAGCTGGAGATCTTTATGCACATGCACGTATACCAGCATGTTAAAGGCATCTTTTTAAACTTATTTAGAGTTTAAGTATATACTATGTAGAAAGAAAAGAAAAGCAAACTAAAACTAAATACAGAGACATATCAAAGTAAATAGACACCCCTCATATCAGATTTGTATCTGTGAAACTCATTTGATCAAACTTGTTAATTTATTCTTATTGTTCCTTATAGATTATAGTATATAAATTGTTTATAGCAACTAGCTATGCTGCGAACACCAGGAGCAACAGAGTTGTCTAATTTTCAAAGAGGGCGTATTGTGGGTCAATCTGAGGGTGGGCTTAGCCAGTGTCAGACTGCGCAAAACCCTGGGATTCCTCTTACCACTCCAGTAAAGTGATTGTACAATTCACCAGCAATGGCAAGAAATCAACAGCATCCCGCTCAGGTCAACCTGGGGTCTCTGACAGGTGTCTTCGTTCTGTCAAGTGGACTGTTGAAAATAATCCTCGTTGTAAGACAACTGATGTTGCAGAGAAACTCCAAGTGAGTTGGAGTACTGCTGTGAGGGATCTCTATCATATTGGCTACTATGTATATGTATATCAATGAATAAGTCTTTTAAAAATTATCTAAAGTAAATAGACACCATCATTTTTGTGATTTATACGTATACAGATGTATAAACTTTGCTATGGATTTTTAGCTAGTACAAAAACATTTCGGATTTCCAAACATTAGTTTTCCAGCACAAAGTTAAATGCCACAGAATAAAGTTAAATATAAATATGTTAATAAAGAAAGCAGCACATTACAGAGACCACTTTTACTATTTACAAGAGACCACTTTTCAGAGAGAAACATAATGAATGCCGCTGGGTTCTACATGCACATAAGGAAGTAAGTGTGAAAGTAAAAAAAGCTCCAGGTGAACTGTGGCAGGTCCTGCAAGATACTCAGTAAAACTTACAGCTCATTACCTTGTAAAACTGCACAAACTGTACCTGAGACTAGTATATATTTAAAACAAACAGTCAGCACAACAAATATTGACCTTTTTTAAAATGTATTTATTTTTTCTTTATGCTTTACTGTGCTCTATAGAATTGTTTATGTAGAAACATTTTACTTATTTATTCGTTTATTTATTCATTCATTTTCTAAGCAGATTAATCCTAATTAGGGTCGCGGGGAGGTTGGCGCCCATCTCAGCCGACTCTGGGCGAGCGTGGGGTACACCTTGGACAGCTCGCCAGGCCATTGCAGGGCCAACACTCATGCAACCTTTCACACTCACACCTAGTGCAATTTTCGGAACATCCAATTAGCCTGCTGCGCATGTTGGGGAGAACATGCCCAACGGGGTAGAACATGCAAACCCCACACAGAAACTGGACCTTCCTGGACACAGGACCTTCTTGCTGTGAGGTAACCACTACGCCAACGTGCCGCCTACTTATATATTTATTTATATGTAAATATTAGGCATGTTTACTCTACTACATTGCTTTAAATGTTTCTAAAACTGTTACAGTTTTACAGTTAACACATGGGGTTTCAGATGCAAACCAAAAAGAAACAGATCAAAAACAATGAAGAAGAACACTGGTATGGTGGCATGCTTTGTCAGTTGCTAGAACACAGAGCTGAGAGTGAGTGTAAGGAATGTGTTTTTGTATGTGAGAGGTATTTGAATGTGATATATGTGAGTCTGATAAGCAGTCTGGTGAACATGAATGTAACATTAAATGAGACAGTTGGGGGTTGTAGTCCTTGATGGCCATATTTTTAGGCCCCGTCTAGTCTTGGAATTCAGTGCTGCTTCTGAATTCTGCTTCTGGCATTGATAAGAGTGTCACGTGAATAGTAATACTTGCTACCAGTGTTAAACCAACATTCCAAAGAGATTTAAAAAAAAATTCTGGTAATGCATAATGTGTTTATTTGTTTAATCTACTTTTTTTTTTAAACAACAAGAAAAAAAAAAACAGTTCAAGTTCTATTGAAATGCAACCTTTTTTTTAATGTAAAATGTAGCAGGCTCTGGCAACTCTCAGTTCTCTTACATCCATATAAGCATAAAATATTCAATCTTTACAAACAGCTGAAGATTTAGTTTTTTATTCCTTATAGGCTAAACAGCATATTTTATTCATTCATTCATTATCTAAGCCGCTTAATCTTAATTAGGGTTGTGGGGAGGCTGGCGCTCATCTCAGCCAACTCTGGGCGAAGGCGGGGTACACCCTGAAAAGCTTGCCAGGCCATTGTAGGGGCCAACACTCACACAACCGTTCACACTCACTCTCACATCTAGGAACCGCCAATCAGCCTACTATGCACGTTTTTGGACTGTGAAAGGAAACCAGAGCACCCGGAGGAAACCCACGCAAGCACGGGGAGAACAAGCAAACTCCACACATAAACGCCCCGAGCCCGGGAATAGAACCAGGGACCTTCTTGTTGTGAGGTGAACATGCTAACCACTGCGCCACTGTTCCGCCTAGCATATTTTATTGCGTAAAAAATACACTGCCCGCCCAAAAACAAGTTGCACATTGTAATATTTTTGGTGAGCCTTTAGCCTTGATCTCAGCACTTAATCTCCATGGCATTGTTTCAACAAACTTAAACAACATAACATTTATTTCCATCCAGTGATTGATTCATTTCTGACCGATGTCTTGAACTGATGAGGGAAAAATTGAACCACTCCATAAAGTCTTCTCCAGCACATCCCCGAAAACTTATAATAGGGTTGAAGTCAGGACTCTGGGGTGCCAATACATTTGTGAAGATGATTCCTCATGCTCCCTGAACCACTCTTTCATTATTTGAATTTTATACCCATGCCATCAGGGAAGGAAAAAGTACATTGATGTGATAACCTGCTCATGCAGTACACTCAGGTCATCAGCTGACTTCATTTTATTGCCACATGTTGCTGAGCCTCGACCTGTCCAACTGGAGCAACAATGCCATGGAGATTACCTGCTATGATCAAGGCTAAAGGCTCTCCAAGGAGACATATTACAATATGTGACTTTTTTTTTTGGCCGGGCAGTGTAATAATTAATGGCCATGGTATAGTGTATATAAATTAATCAATCATTAGTGGTCAGTATTTACAAATAAAGTGCATCCGACCTCAACTACATCACTGTATAGCTCAGGTACAGCTGAATGAGTTCAGAAATCCCAGAGCGACAAAATTCCCAAACAGCATTTGTTCAAAGTCGAAGGCTCAGTTGTTGGCAGTTCAAATGATTTAGTTCAAATGAAACTCTTGCTGGTAACCAATATAGTTTACACACAGATTGTACCAGAGATTGTTACTGTGTGAGTGATCCATGTCACACAAGAGTAACAAACAGTATAAAATATAGTGGCAGCAGTGAAACATTAGGAGAATATGATATGTTTAAGGCCTGAGCTGCATCGGATTCTGTCGGGAACTCTGTACGGGAGTACGTTTCTCTGCCAGGAGCGCAGTCATGTTCTTATATCAATTTAGCCCTTGTTATGGTTATTGCAGCTTAATGCTGTTATAAAAATTGAACATGACATCGAGGTGATTTATTTTCTGCATGTTTTCTTAACCTTGGATATTGGATTGTTTGTCAGACTATATCCTTTTGATTTATGACAGAAAGTGAGGCTGATAAAAGCATGATGCACGCACACAAACTCTCTCTCTCTCTCTCTCTCTCTCTCTATCTCTCTCTCTCTCTCTCTTGCATATTATGCAAAGCCATCTCTATACCTCTCCCCCTGATGGGGAGGGGGAGTAATGTCAGGATGGTTTATTCAGGGACATGCAGCGACTCAGGGTGACAGAGTGTGTTTATGATGTGTGAGGGTATGGAGAGTGTCTGTGAGAAATGCTTTGACATTTTACAGGACTCTTGAGTGCAATCAGACTTAAAGTGAAATATGCTGAGAGGTCCTGTAACTTTTAATGTCCATTATAGTAACCCTCCTCTTTTTCCACTTAAAAATAGAAGAACAAGGCAAAAACCAAACTAGTTCATCAAAAGTTGGTTTTGTATAAAAATAAATAAATAAGCCGGGGAGAGAAAAAAATTATTCATCAATCTGGTGGCTGTGTCCTGCAACTAACTAATCTGATATGATGTAATATTTCAACAGATATCTGGTTTACATTTTTGGAATTCTAGTTGTAGCCCATTGACAGGTTTCCTTGCTCATATGTTTTCCAAGTATGCAGTTTGCTGTGGGGTTATCCTGTGAAGGAAAACTAATAGACTCTGATAGTCATGATGTAAACTGCATGGTGTAATCATTATATAATTAAGCCTTGAGACCACATTAAGGAGGGATTTTATGCAGTTTTACAAAACATTATTAAGTAAAAGTTTATTTGGTTGCTACCATGTGCTCTGTGTGGGACTGTTGCAAACGAATAGACTCCTAACAATCAGACTCACATGCGTGCCTTCCTCAAACTGCAGCTACACTGTTTGAAACACACAATTGTATAATTGTTTTAAAAAAGTGGTCTTCACAGATCCCTGACTTCAGCTCAACTGATCAACTTTAGGATGAACTGGAACACGCTGCATAGTGGTGCTTAAGCAGCAGAAGTGAGTACTAATTCTCATGAGACAGTATGCCTCGTGACAGTTTTCTGTCAACATCAGAACCTGGGTTACATGCATTTGTTTTTTTATATTGGCATATTGGCATTTGTGATTTTTTTATGGACCAGAGTGCAGACTTCAAATTCTGTGTCACGGAAACAGAGACCCTTGAAATGCATGCCTATGCCAATGAAGCACTGAGCCAAAGGGGACATATTGAGTGGCATCCTTGCATCAAAATCTAAATCTAAAATGAAATCTAAATTTAGAAATATCTTTCAATTAGATGACCTGTAGGCCTACCTCCCTCCACTGCTATCTTCTTCTTTCCTTCTTGCCCACTGCAGGATTCTGTGATGGAATGGCCTTTATTGGATACTTTAGGACATTCATGGAGTAGGGAATCATAAATCTCTGCATTTACAGCTCTCCTAGAAAAGTGAATATTATTCACACCAGTGCCCTCAGTTGCATTGCTCCATATATATTGTGCAGTAAGTGCCTAGGATGCTCAAGGCCTACGCCATGGAGAAGGGTTTGTGCATGGTTCAGTCTCTCATAGAACCTTCAGCAAAGTCAAAGCATGTACTAATTGCAAGCAGTGATTTGGATCCCTGTATAATTCATGGTGATTTGTAGCAAACCACTCAGTAGCTATGATTCAGAAGCAGAACTTTCATGGACACTTTCTTTCATACCGATAGCCTTACAGACCGTGTAAGCATTAACCTTCCCAAAGTATTTACAAGAAGCATATTTACTTCAGCCTTCTCCCTAGCATTTCATTTCTCTTATCTCCTATGAGCTAAAAAAACCAAAATATCCATCCATACCACTTCCTTTCTCCTTGTAATGATGAATATGCTGATGGGTTTTATGCCAGCTCTACGCTGACATGACAGAAGTTGTTTAAGTTTTCCAAAATAAATAGAGAGTGTTTCAATGGAGATAGATAGCAGAGACGAGTCTGGGAAACTGCCGAGTTTGACTTGTGGAAGTTTCCTTTCCAAACTGTTTTTGTTACTTAGACAGGGAACATTAACTCCAGATGACAATGTAAGTAAATAATCAGTAGAGTGCAATAAATGCCATGTGTTGGAGAAGCAAATGAGCTCTACAATTTCTCCCACATCCATTAATCTGTACATGTCTAGTTATGCCATTCTAGAAGGAATGTTACTGGGTATGATGTAATCTCTGACCTTTATGCAGTGTCACTGTCTGTCTATACACTACATTCCTTTAAATTTTGCCGTTCTTCTTGAGCTCAAATTAAGTTAGACCAAAAAAAAGCAAAACTTTTAATGCATCCATTTGAATTTTTTTTTTTTTTTTTTTTTTGCTTCACCAATCAGAGCTATTTGCATCTTGAGGCAAAAGGATTATTTAAACCCAAGCTGCAATATGTAACATGATTATAACACTTGAGTGCAAACAATTTTATTGATGAAAGGCAAAATTACTTTTTGGCCTTTATTACATTTGATTTCTTTTTCACTGCTCTATGATTGGTGATGTGAAGTAAACAATCCTGGAAACTTCTGTATAAGTCGGTCTCCACTATAGTCTAGTCCTTAAGGCTAGTAAACAATTGTGATCCAGTACAATAATAAGTTTCTGTAAACAGAATTCATCTGACGAAGACTGGTGCCCAGTACTCTACATTTCCATTTGCTTCATTTTCCCTTGATACAAAAAGTCTAATATTTTGTTGGATGCCTTTAGCCTTGATTACGGCGTATAATCACCATGACATTGTTTCCACAAACTTAAGCAACATCATAACATTTATTTTCCTCCAGAGTTGGGTTCATTTTTCACCTACATCTTGAATTGTTGAGTCTTCTCCAGCACATCCCAAATACTTCCAATAGGGTTAAGGTCAGGACTCTGTGGTGCCAGTTCATGTGTTAAAATGATTCCTCATGCTTCCTGAACCCCTCTTTTACTATTTGAGCTCCAATTTTTTTTGTATGTAACATAAGGGAAAAAAAAGTTTTTTCATTCACTAGATTCAGGATATCAGCTGACTTCATTTTATTGCCACATAATGTTGCTGAGCCTTGACCAACTGAAGCAACAATGCCATGGCGATTACATGCTGTGATCAAGCGTAGTGGTTGGCACGTCTGCCTTGCACCAAGAAGGTCCTTGGTTTGAGTCCCGGGCTTGTGTGGGTTTCCTCCGGGTATTTCAGTTTCCTCCCACAGTCCAAAGACACGCACATTAGGATAATAAGCTGTTCCAAAAATCGCCCTTAGGTGTGAATGTTAGTGTGAATGTTTGTGTGTGTTGGCCCTGTGATGTACTGGCTAGCTGTTCAGGGTAGCGCAGAGTCGGCTGAGATGAACATTCACATTTACCATGGATTGTCATGTCTCTGTACTTAATGATTATAATGCAGTTATCAAAAAACACATGATCTGTTTGTCTAGATTAAAAAGGTTTCCATTTTGAATATGGTTCTACATAAGCTGCCTATGAGCTTTAAGTTTTTGCTCACTCCTATAATAAATTCAAGACCCTACATCGATATACACCTAAATGTATGTGAGGATGGTTTGTAAAAATATCTGTTCTTAAATGCACAATAAAAATAAAGATCTAAAGAATAGAATTGATTTTAGCGATTGCACTATAGACACACAAAGTCCACAATTAATATTTTTTGAGTCCACTCTGTTATTACATCTAATATCTGGGGAAACAAATGGAAAAAAGCTTAAAAATGGCAGCCTGTTCAAGGCCTATGATAGAACCACTGCCCTCATATCCTTGGGGTCATCTGCCTAATTATTTGCTGAAGAGTATTTTGAAATTAGACATAATTTGGACTGTATGATATTAATGAGAGAAGATGCTACGGACGTTGGATTCCTGGGAATTGCTGTCCATGCAGAGTCTGTGTGCAGTGCAAAATGATTTAACGCTCTCAGCAGGAGTTGTAGGATTTACCATTGTGGTATGATCCTATTAATTCTCATTGTATTGTGAAGCAGCCTGATTGCACACTGTGAACACTGTTTATTGGGAAATTAGTGTGATTTTTTTGGGGGGTTTTTTTTGACGCTGTTGTTTTGGTGTTCCACTAAATGCTAATTAGGCTCTCTTACAATAATTAGAGCCTTTTGCCAGACAGACCAATTTAACTAGTCCCACATTCACAACATTAAGAAGATTAAAATACCCAGCCCTCACACTCTGTAATTAGCTTTACGCTAACCACAAGCCCTGACAAAACTGGAGGTCAAAAGTTGTTTTCTATTTCTTTTTGCGTATCCCTTAAACATTGTAGTTCTTATTGTTAAGATGGTTTTGCAGTCTGTCTTTCCCTCTTTCTGCTGCACAGGCACAATGCTGTATGCAGTCTTTGGGTTATGTCCCTGATCTTGAACAAGTTTTCATGTGGTGTATTTTCTTAAGACGGCCTCCTCCCGAACAGACCTCATGCTGGTGATTGGTGGCAACGTATTAGAAAAAAACAGCCTATTTCTGAACATAATTGACTCTCATTCATCATGGTTGTCATGTCACATGTAATGCCGAGGAACAACGCATAGCTTGCACATCAATCTCAGGCTGGCCAGGCTGACAGGCTTTCTGAGGGTTCTGGCAGCGGGGAGATGGCATCCTCCACTTGGCCTTGCTCTTTTAAACTGCTCACTTATGCGGCGGATGATATTGCGGATAGCGTATGGTTACTTAAGCACTCTTGAGAGCTTCTCAATCATTGTTCCACCCACATGCTGTGGTGTTTTAGGAGTCTAGCTTACTTGTTTCTGGGTGAGGCTCACATCTTTTTCCTGAGTAGGCAAAAGGGATTTTTGCTTTGAAATGTTTAGAAAGAAAGAACCAATTTTTTAAGAATTCCTGTTATTCTACGCTTGCAAATTGATTGCAGGAAAACATGTTTAGTTTAATTACAGCCTTCTGTGTCATGCGTTATTGGCTACAGATTGTCCTGGTACAGTTTATGATGATCAGTGGTAATTGCACCAAGGAATGGAGGGATTAACCAAATTGCTCTGATTATTTTTTACTTTCCCAAATGGTCACCATTGTGCATATTGACCTGCAACCCAATCTGAGCAGTCACATTATTCAAACCGGTGCCCAGTGACCCTCTTCGCCCAGGTCGTACTTAGAGAGATTGCCGTTGAACTAAGATATATGTACATACATATATTATTAATACGAGCATTAGGATATGCTGTTGTTGTCGGGGTGCAGATGCAGGCCTGAACCGCAGCCTCGAGGCGATCAGCAGCCCACTTCATCATGTTTTTTGCTCTCATGAATAATTAAAAAACTTAAATTACTTGCCATGTACAAAATTCATATGCTGGGTTAGGGGAAAAGATACATGAAAATTAATTTTCTTTTCTCTGGGAGTGACAGAAAATCAATTAATCTTGATGTATTATTTCATGCAGGACAAGGTACAAGAGGCAGCACAGAGAATGGCTACAGCTGTTCTCATTGGAAGGGCCATATATTATAGTTGGCGTGTTTGACAGCTTCTGAAGAAAATGGCTGAAGGATATCAGGCAGGTGAAGTAACTATAAAAATGTATCAGAGGATACAGGCTGTTCCCAGGGCCTGACGTGAACTTTACGATGATAACAAACTAATACTGAACACCTCCGCCCATCCTGTAAAAAATACAAATAAAACAAACAACAACTTTGAAACCAAACTTGTTTATTTGATTAACCGGTCATATGCTCTTGTCAGGTTGTAATTTATCGCTTGTGTCCCTCAGTGCCTTTTTGGGAAGAATAAAGATTTCACATTGGCTGGATAACATGTACTAGAAATATAACACTGCAGATGGAATGACAGAGCTATTTACAGCTCACTTAAAGTTTTATAACTTGTCAGTGTTTGCAAGTTGTTGTGTGGAGCTCTCTGTGCCTTTGCTAGGGTTGTAAATAAAACTTGTGCACAGATATGATTGCTCTCTGGAGCCTGTCTGATTCAGCCGTGCTCGTTAGACTTTTTCCCTCTCTTGAGTTTGTCCTTTCTGCAAACAGGCATCTAGTTTTCCACTTTGTAAAGAATAAGTGCACCTTGTTAAATTTCTATGCGTGTACACATCAAATTGTTGGCTGAAGGTTGCCGCAGGCTATCATTTTACCACATTAATATAACTTGGCCTGGGTTTCTCATATTCCACTGCTTATTTATTACCTGTCTGAGTGAACTTGAGATTAAGGTCATCACATGGGTTGGGTATGTGACAGCTATGATTTTCGTCTCAAGGTAGTGGTCTAGGACGATGGAGTGACAGAACAGGTGAACTTCACATGTTGCACTTTTTTTTTTGCAGCATTTACAATAATGGCCTTGTGTAGCTGAGCT
This sequence comes from Tandanus tandanus, assembly GCA_039654325.1. Classification (NCBI taxonomy): domain Eukaryota; kingdom Metazoa; phylum Chordata; class Actinopteri; order Siluriformes; family Plotosidae; genus Tandanus; species Tandanus tandanus. The sequence continues at coordinate 35,748,054 of JBCNYH010000027.1, read as the reverse complement.
TAGGCATAGGGTAACCTTTGGCAAACATTCCTTTCAGTAGTCAAACCTGCCGTGCCACTTACTGAAAGATTAATTGCAAGCTTGGCTGCAGACGCTGATGCTGAGTGACAAGTGAGTGGCACGCCATAACTTTGCAACTATTTGTTTTGCTGTACAAGGTGTCAGTGGCCAAACAGTTGTTTCCTCACACACACACACACACACACACACACACACACACACACACACACACACACACACACAAACAGAGAGAGAGTGAGAGAGAGAGAGAGAGAGAGAGAGAGAGAGAGAGCAGTACACAAATAAGCTCTAAACAGTGGCATGAATCCATGGCGTGCTGTCCCCTGCATGTGTGTGCCATTCTCCGCAGTGGAACATATGCTGCTGTACCTCAGAGGAAAAGGCGGGCGACTTTGTCTTGCTGATTCACTATGCAGACACTTGGCAGCGCGCTCTGTCCTGCCAAGGAGAGAGCCATGTTCGGGTGCACAATAAATTCCATTCCATTTATGAACAGATTTCTCTGGTCAACATGACTGGTAATCAACAATCAGTAAACATCTGTTACTATCTATTAATAACACTGCTCAGCAAATTTATGGCTACCGACTGCTGGCATATTTGTATGGAAATATATTTCCCCACAGCTGACGGGGTGCAGCTTTGTGGAGCGGTCGGCACCATTTGTAAATGCGAGACAAATTAGAGAGCAGAAGACAACTAAATTAAAAAGGCAAATGACCCCGGCCAGATGGAGCTCAATATAACAAATGTAATAAAGTTGTTGAGTTGCCAGTTGTACAGACGCTGATGGCGAATTGATTTGGGCGAAGTGGTGGCCCAGCCAGACAAAAGGTTATGTCTGCAAACTTTCACAGCAGGCTGTCCAATGTGCTGTCACAGGAGAAATATGATATAACAGAATGGCTGCTTAATATAATAGCACTTGTCAAATTATAATTTGGAAATGTTGAGGTCACCTGCTTTTCCTCACCTGCAGTCTTTCAGCCAGTTCACTTTTCTTGAGCTCCCAGACATTTTACTGATTTAATCATCAAGTTGTCATGACAGTTAATAATAGATTAGGTTGTTCACCATCATTAAGGTTCACCTAACATTTCCTGTTTATGCAAAGTACTTTGCCTTATAACACATGTCATGAGGATTGCAATATAGTTTCCTACCTGAATCACATCTGTCTGGGAAGCCTTGGGCATTCATGTCACTTGGACCACCTTGGTACTGGTAGGTACTTATCACTGCATACCAAGAAAAACCTCACAAAATCTGCTGTTTTGGAGCTGAATAGACCCAGTTGTTTACCATCATAATGTGGCTCTTGTCAAAGTCACTCTGATTCTGATGCTTGCTCATTTTTTCTTTTTCCAACACATCAACTTCGAGAACTGACTGCACATTTTCTGCCTAATACATCCCACTGCTTGTCAGGTGCCACTGTAATGGAATAATCAACATAAATCACTTCACCTGTCAGTGTTCATAATGTTTATAATGTTGTGGCTGATCAGTGTACATATACTGCGTACACACACACACACACACACACACACACACACACACACACACACACACACACACACACACACACACACACACA
>JBCNYH010000027.1:35723460-35738460 GCA_039654325.1 Tandanus tandanus | reverse complement strand
AGTCACAAAACTCCCAGGTTTCTCCCCAAATTAAGTCCTTTTTTTCCAAAAACAATTACAGAACTCAGTGCTTAAAAATATCCTAAAGCATCCCGTTTGTATTCGGAACATTTGGCTTTCATTTGCAACAATCACTTTCAATTTGTAATTTTCTCTTAATCTGTAGGCATAAAGGAGGCATTATATCTTGAGAGTACATGTAATTTAGGACTTTGTTGGTCATCTGCAGGCGGCACGGTGGCGTAGTGGTTAGCACATCCGCCTCACAGCAAAGGGTCCTGGGTTCAAGTCTCGGGCTTGGCGAGGGCGTTGCAATGTCAAATTGGCATTTTCTCCCTGTGCTTGCGCAGGTTTCCTCTGGATACTCCAGTTTTTTCCTGCAGTCCAAGGACATACACATAAGGCTAATTGGCTGTTACAAATTGCCCCTATGTGTGAGTGTGAATGATTGTGTGTTACCCTGCAGTGAGGCTGACAAGCTATTCTAGGTTTACCCCACCATTTTCCAGAGTCTGCTAAGATAGGCTGCAGAGTCTGCTAAGATAGGCTGCAGCCTCCCCGTGACCTTAGTAGGATTAAGCGGTCCGGGAAATGAAATGAAAATGAATTGGTCATCAGTGTGTTTTCAAGATATCCTACACACATATATTTATTGTCCCTAAATCTTTATAGAAAAAACCAAAAAGCTAAGTAACCAAGTGGAACTGATCAGTGTTATCTCTTATATATGCAAGTGCCAAAATATCCTGTGTTCTAGTTTGCTTTTTTATCTCCGAGGTGTTATGTTTCCTCTGAAAGTGTTAATTGACTGCCATTATTAAAGAGGAATGAAGCTGACATGCACTATAAGGCACTTAACTCCCAGGAACTGCCATTAATCAAGGACTACCCATAGAAAATATATGCTAATATGGTCTGCATGAAATGCTTGGAAATCTGTTAGGAATTTATTATCAGACAAGTATTAACTAATGCTTAGATTTTGTGCTATTTAGATGTTTTGAGTTTCCTAGCCTGGAATGAAACCTCTCAGAGTCCTTTATTCCTAAAATCAACATGACATTGTGTTTGTTTTCTGTCAGTAAATGTATTTTTTTGTGGTTACATGGACTTGTGCAACCTCTGACTGAAGACATCTCAGCTGGGTCATGTTAAAGTTTTTCCTGTATTTTATTTAAATCTGTAGCTGAGTTCTTTAGTGGAATGTGTCATATCGCGGATCAAGTCTTGAATAATGTTAAGTACAAGGCATGAAAGTTCAGCCTACTAATTTGAACTAATACCACTGGCCATAATTCCTTTCTGTGAGAGCTCTTCACCCCCTTGACTGCATCTGGGAGTTGAATTCTTTGGCCCAGTCTATCTCTTTCCCTGCCTGTCTTGTTCTTGCTCTCTTTTTTGCGCTTGCTAGCCGTGTATCAGGTTGCCTGATGGTTAGTGTCTGATGGCTCTGTTGGGCTTTCAGAGAGCTGGCAGCTCAGAGGGACAGTGGGATGAGCTTAGCACAACAGGGTATTGACTTTGATATCCTATCTGTTACCACCACTTCCCTTTTACATGGCTGCCAGCAGAGATGACATTAGAACATTAGGCACAGCACTAAGCACTGGGCTCCATTTACCCAGCAGTGGGTGGGGACATGTGTTCACACGTGTGTCAGCCTCGACTACAGAAGACACACAACTTACGCGCTCCCTCGTTCACAATGTGTAAATGAAAGACAGGTCAAGGTGAGTGCAGGGCAAACAGGGCTACAGCAAGCAGATGTTCTTTGATGGTAATTGCGAGCCAGCGAAAGGCAAGGGCTGGCCCCGTGATGTAAAAGCACGCACTTGTTGTGAGTCTTGTCAGCATAGGGGGCCGGTAAGCGCTTGTTTCCTGGCCCCTTGAGCTCTGCCGTACCGGCTGTTGCTGTCAGGCATCCTTGCCAATAGTGACATCTGTTCCCGAGTGCGCCTGGTGAATCTGAATGTCAAAATCCTTGCCTTGCACGGCAACCAAGAAGTATTTGTCACTCAGCGACAGTCATCCCTCAAACGAAAGGTTAGCGAGACATTGCAAGCCTTTAATCAGGTGGTAGAAGAGCATCTGTCAGTGGTGCCTTTGCAGCAGCTACGACTGGCCTCCGATGAGCCAGTGATTGATCTGCACAAATCTTTTTCTTTTGCCACTGTCAGTAGAGAGCTGATGGCAAGGATGCAGTCGAAAAGATTAAATATGACTGCTCTCGGCTTTACAGCCCCTGATGAATACTCTCCAGCTCTCATTTACCTGCCTGTCACGGGATACAACCCAGTCTAGACTGAGGCCATAAAGAACCCTGTCTGCTCATCACGTCATTACTAACCATGACACTTATGATAGTTTAGCATAAACCTAGCTACTTCCATCTCTTCCACTTCTAAAAATAGGCAACGCTTCCTTCATAATCATCATGTCAAGTCACTATAAGGATACATATCTGGCATATGAATGAAGCAGTCAGATATCTTTTGTGCTATAAGGGTCTGATGGGCAGCACGTCCTTCTCACTTCAAGTCCCGGGCTCAGCAAGGGCTTTTCTGTATCGAGTTTGCTTGTTCTCTCTTGCACAGTTCAAAGACATGCACATTAGGCTAATCCGATATTCTCGATTGCCCCTAGGTATAAATATGATTGTGAGTGGTTCGTGTGTGTGTGTGTTGTTCCTGTGATGGTCTGGCGAGCTGTTCTGGGTGTACCCCGCCTTTTCCCAGAGTTGGCTGGGATGGGCTCCAGCCTCCCCGCGACCCTAATAAAGGATAAAGTGGAAGAAGAAGATGAAGGGTATGATGTAAATGCAATGAAAGGCTAGACAGTTACTGAGGGCAGACTTTCGCTTACTCGGACTATAAAGTTTAGGTTACATTTAGACATCTTTGTAAACGTTTGTAAGTTGAAAGTAATTGGCCTGTGAGGGATTTGTAATTATGTGGTATTAAATGGCCTGTCAGGCAAAATGAAGTACTGCATTTCCTCTGCCAAATCCTATACAGACTGCAGAATCTATAAAATGCTCACACATAACTTTAATGGGATATGGCACTGTTTTTGCCACCACATCATTTTATCATTCAACTGCATCATTACGTTATGTTAGCAGATTTCGTCAATTGCAAGCCTACAATAAAAATCATGCATTAATCAAAGTTTTCTTAAGATAAATGTTTTCACAATTGAAGCTCACTTGCAGTTAAGAAGGATCTTCTTTAGGCGCTTGTTATTGGCTAAGTGCTTCTCATTTTCTCACAGAAAGCGGGGCCCCACAGCTCTTTATACCTCTCTAAAGATCACCACTAGCATCACCCACCGGTCATTTGCTCAGTCAGATGCAGCAGTTACATTCATTTTTAATGTCCACACCATGTCATTGACCTTCATCTCCTGCTGAGTCTAGCACCAGCTGACCCTGCCCTTGAATCTGTCGGTACAGAGATATATACAGTCATGCCGTATCTTAGGCCAACCAGAGCTTGCTGTCATGTCCCTGTGATGCTCTACATCTTGTTTGGAAGATATTCCCCCATAATGTTCTGTGACCTTTTCTATTGAGCGAGCCAGTCATCCAATAGCTCGAAGAGGGGTGAAATTGAGTCATTTCATTCCTCCCCAAGGAGTTTCATGTTTCCTTCTTTGGCCATTTATTTGAACACTATCATTTTCTTGAATTCATAGATGAAAATTGGCATTGATTTGCAGAATGATGGATGCTGAGAGTCCTTCTATTGACACGACCATTGACAGTTTTCAGTAAATTCTGCATCTAATTATCACTCTTGGCTAAATGATACCCCTGACTGGTTGAGAAAGGTGGTCGATGGGTCTGGGTGCATTGTTCCTTAAGGCCCTATTGAGCAATGTGTCAGGACTGTGTGATGTAGCTGAACTGAAAGCACATTTCTCTCAGTTAGCACCAGTGCGTAATTAAACCTAATGCTGACTGACGTCAGCCCCGAGAAAGATGCACATGGGAGATTGATGTGGTTAATTGCTGCTCTCAAGTGCTTAAATACTTTGATCAATATACTTCGATCAATATATTATCAGCAACCCTTTAACTCAAAAATGGTAAAACTTCATTTTTAAATGTAGTTTAAGGAGCCACTTTTTACTGTTTCCAGCGGTTTCTGCATCCCCTGATGAGACGTCCCCCTCAGAAAGATACTGCATGGTATTTCTTTGTAAGTAGAAGTTATATGGAGATTTTGGTCATTTTCGAAATGTGAGTACTTCACAGAAAAAAAAGCAAGTACACGAATTTCTTAGAACTAATTACGACTTGTAGTGTTTGCACCTTCAACAAAACATAAAAGCAGCAAGTCATTAACTATTTCCTGTTGTTTTTCCTCAAGCTTCTTATGTATAGCCTGCATGTAAACCTTATACCACTACCAGAGCTCTAAAACTAAACCATTATGATGCTGATTTTTATTTTATTTTATTTTATTTTTTTGCTAGTCACTATTGACAAGTGTGTTTGTGTCAGAGAGAAAAGAATGAAATAAGTTCGTGCCTCCAGGACAAATACACTTGTGTTGCAGCCAACCCCAAACTTAAAAAAAATTTTTTAAGCAGAAAGCGAAGTGGAGCGAAGGCGTTTTTCTGATCGTCCAGGTCGACCTGGTCGTGGATCCACGTCTTATCTTCACTGTTGAACTTTTTACCGCTGACAGAGGAATATTCAAATTGTCGGCTATTTGTCGCTGGCTGATGCTGCCCTCTGACCCACAATTCAACCTCTCTGAAAATCTGACAATTTAATTTAATGAACTGCTGTCAGCAGTCAGACTGCTGTATAAAGGTGCACAAAGTTGTGCTAAAGTTATGCAAGCATGCCTCGTACTCCAGGAGCTCAAGAATTGTCAGATTTTCATAAAGATGCCTTCGCTCCATGAAGAGAGCAGTGGAGAAAAATCCCCGTTCCAAGGCCGCAGACATTGCAGAAGAAATCCAAACCAGCTCAAAAACTGTTACTGTTCGACCATGAAATATTAATTCTGAAATTTTGGGTGTCCGTTTACTTACGTCCGGTCTCTGTATATATACTGTGATATGTTTTGTATGCATTACACTATGATATACTGTGATAATCAAGCCTGATACTTCAACGTGTGATCTTGTTATTTCTGAAGAAAGAAGCAAAAAATCTATAAAAATATAAAAATAATTTTAAATGTTTGTGTTAAAGTATCAATAAAACCTCAAAGTTCAAAAAAACAAAAACAGATGTAGTTTACATATGGTCCATGTCCGAAACGTCCTATATTTGATGTCCAAAACATCCCAGGTTAGTGGACAATGTCTGAAACGTCCATGTCCGTAATGTTCGTGTCCAAAATGTCCTACAATCGCTGACCACTACACCACTGTGATGCCGACTCCACGTTAAGATTATGTTTTGGTTAAATGTTTTTGTTAAAACTGCAGATCATTTCAGTTGTATGGTTTTAATGATATGGTATAAGGTATGGCATTTTATAGAATATAGAATAGACATTTGCAGCCATTACAGTGTCTCACAATATGTTGTTTATATTTACTTTATCTGCTAGTGATTATAATAAAATAGACATTACTCACACAAATCAAAATTGTGCTTTGACCCGAGATTCAGTATGGCATTGCTTTTAGCTGGTTCGAAGTCACTGTACACTTTAACCACATATCCCATTGCTTTCAGAGTTTTGGATGCTAGCATTAGGGACCTGCTGAGGGAGTTGCTATAGGCCACAGTTAGCCAGGTGAGCTGAGTAATCCGAGCCCGACAGAGCCTTCCTTTTCCCACAGCAACTATGAATCAACACTTCAGCAAAACTAATGGCTCACTCCAGTTCCTTCACAGGCAGCCTATTGTGCTTAGGAATGGGTACAAAGGGAGGGGGAATGGTGTAATCCTCAACGTGCCCTGGATCAGTCCGTTTGAATTTCACACCCACGCTGATGAGCATGTCTGGCCACACTGAGGGTCCTCTATGTGCAGTGTTCCCAAACTGTCACTGGATCACAGATCTCCACCTACCCCAGTAATCTAACCCCAATTACCCGTTCTCTAAAACCATGCAGAATACTTTATGTACAATATCTTATTGACATGTAGCATAATGTAAACATGACTTTTAGTTCATGGAACACCACCTCGGTGATGCAAAACAAATTACGGAAGTTTTTTGCACTTGTCTTGTGTGTGTTGGGTTTTATGCCCTCGCGGATTGGGAGCAGAGCAGCCAGTGGTTGTGAAAAGTAGCCAGAGCTGGCTGGCAAGATGGCAGCAGCGTGGCACCGGCTGAGCAGAGAGCATATGGCCCGGATGGCGTGATGGAGCGCAGTGAACAGAATGCGATACTCTCATCTTCCCTCCGGGACTGTCACCATGAGGAACAGCCCTCCAGATGCAGATCCAAAAGTACAGCAGATCAAACTGTGTTTGCTAGTTCAGTGCCTAAGGGAGAAGTGCCTTGTGAGGTGTTGCTTGGCAAGTCATCTCTGTGCAGAAGAAAGGACAGCTTTTATTGTGTCTCCTCTTTTTCATTTTATTCATTTTGTCACACTTTTTCATTTCATAAATGACAAATTGCCGAGATTTATTTATTTTTTTGACGCCATCCATATTGCCTATACAGTGATGGGAGGATAACAGTGTGTCTTACTTTGGGAGCCGATTTGTAATATACAGTAAAATCCTATCCAGTGATGGTCATTTTAGGTTTTACTGAATTAGAAATCCTATTGACACAAAAATAAATTGATGTAATGGCAAACATGTATAAGTTTTGTATTGTGAGAGGTAAAAATCTAGCTCTAGGTTTTGCTTCTGGCAAGGTATATAATGTAATCTTAGATATGCCAGAGGAAAATAAATGCCTGTTTCCTTTATTATATAATTCGGCAGGATCTAAGTTATTTCAGGAGCTACTGGTTCATAGCATACCTGAACTGGGGTGATATGGTGGTGAAATAATTGCTTGATTGGTTGTGTAGTTGTAGTGTCAGTACAGCGTTCTGTGCTTTTTTCTTCTGGGGATGGTGGGTGGATGGGTTCATATGTGATTGTTTTTTTCCCCCCGTTTGATCTTTAACGAAGTGAGAAAGACTCTGAGTTCACTTAAACATAACTTTGCTGTTCACCTGAAAGGACTGGTATTTATTATTTTTTTTGAACGAACTAATCTGGGCTGTCTTCTTGTTTAAAAAATATATTAACTAAATGAATATAATTTTGCAAAGACACTGCATTTTTTTCTTGAGTCTGCTTAGGCATTCTTTCCGTAATCATGTGATTTAAATATAAGCGGTTATGAAATTCACAATAATGGCTGTATCCATTATGAAGCTCTTTCATGTGGAATAATGGTACTTATTGGATTGAAACCCACACAAGCCTAGCCAAGCCGCCAAAACCATACTTTAACCCAACACTGCTTCTGTAGGTGGAAAACCTGCAACTTTATAGAATGGTATGTTTCATCGTTCACGTCTCCTTTTGTGCCCACACTCTGAGCAGCCTGTTGAGAACATGTATGCATCCTCTTAAACTCAACACTGAACTCCTGGTACCAGGCAGCAGACTAGAAAATTGGAAATCCCACTAGTGCTTGTTGGAACAATCCAGAAAAACCTAAGCCAGCCATGTGATCCCTGATGCACATCTGAGAGGTGCTCATGACAAGCCAAGAAATTCATGGCTCATGTGTGCAGCTGCAGCCTTGTAGTGCCATTATCATCCTTCCACGGTGCAGCGAGGTGCTCCACGATGTTTCCCTGATTTGGCAACAGCTAAATAGAGTGTCATGTTGTAAAGGCCTACTTCTCCCCTCTGCTTTTTGGCTCTGTCAGGGGATACAGAGGTGTTTACTATGCCAGCCAGAGCGCTCTGCGAACACAGCCCCGGGTTGAGGAGACAATTGTTTTGCCTTTCTCTTCCAAGCCTTTGCCTCGCCTGCAAGTTTATATGACCCTTCAACTCTGTTTCCACACAAGCTGTGAGTTGCTCTCACAGGCTTCTGTTTGTGCTGGGAAAAGGCAGCTTTTTGGGATGTTGAGTTCAACAGGGCCCAGAATAACAGGCTTCACTTGGCTGGCCTGCACAGGCCTTTCCACATCATGTGAAAACCATCATCACTCCACCTTCATTAATCAACATAAGGATGAAGAAATGTGGTTTTGACTGGGTTAGTACTGTCAGCACGGCTAATGCTGGGGAGTGCATCTCTGTGGGGAGGAATTGCTTTACTCCAATTTTTAAATCATTCAGCTGTCAGAAAAGCAGATTTAAGAGCGTTTTATTATTTTTTCCTTCTTCATGTGTTCCTGCTCTAATTTTTCCCCCCGTGAATCTCTATGTTTAATTTATCTTGAGTTCTTTTTGGCACTCCATGTAATTATGATGTAAAATGTTTAAAGAAAGTTTATTAAAATGCCTGTTGATTAAAATAAATGTGTATATAATTTAATAATGAGACACTATATGTTACAATAGAGCGTTATTTGCAAGTGAGGCTATTTATGGTCCTGGTGTTAGGCAAATTATAAGCTAAAACTTATTCACAATTTATAAATAGGTTTCTATTTTGGAGAGTATGATACATGACTTTCTGACATGTTGTGATCTTGCCCAGGACATATTTGTGGTTACACTCAGCTGTAAAATAGACACTTAGGTGAATAGAATACCGTCGGGTCAAAATAATCAAATCCCTGATGTCTTATCAGTGTCCTTCCTGTTGTGGAAGGAATATCTCTTCCTGTCCAAAAGAATAAATACATTGTCATATAAACAGTCAGCAGAAATCTGATAGCAGGGAAAAGCAAACCCACTTCTAAGAAGCCTTTCCCAATTCAGGAGAGTCCACGGTGAACTGTAATGAATGGAAAGTGTATTGTGTCAGTGAAAAATGGGTGTATCATCAGTATGAAATATGCCTTTCATCCCACATGGCATAATCAGAGACTGCAGTGTTTCTGAGCTATGGTTCTAGTGTTCCTCTGGAGCCAGTACTTTATCGTTCTGAAAGCATGGCAGATAATGTAAAGGATAATACAAAGCCATTGCCTTTGAGATGACTGTCAGAGTGCTGTTAGTCTGTCAGGCATTCCTCTGGGAGGCAGGGTCAGACTGTCCATCAGAGCTGATTGACACCTGTGGGGTGTGAGCTATCAAAGCCTCTGTCAGGGAGACAGGCTAGAAAATAGGTGTGATGGTTGACGAATTACTGAGACTTTTAGGGAAAAGTTGAATAGGTGAGAGATGTTAAAAGCAGAAAATGGGAATTGAGGGTTAGGTCTCTGATACATGCATAGCAATACACGGTTCTGTATATTTATATATGCAAAATATATTTATTATTTGTTGTTATATAGTATATTTAATATGTGTTGTTTTTATTTCAGATTATTGGTTCAGAAGTTATAGATACCTCTTGTATTTCTTTGAGAATTGGCAGTAATATTGAATGATATTTATATGTACAACATGTGATGCAGTGGTTAGTACTGTCACATCATAGCAAGAAGGTTCTGGGTTCGAATCTTGGCCAGGGGCCTTTCTGTGTGGCACTTACATGGGTGTCCTCAGGGGTCCTTTGACAGTCTGCATATAGATTTACTGGTGACTATATTGGCCATAGGTGTGGACATGAGAGGGAATGGCTGTTTGTCTCTCTGTTAGCTCTGCGATGGACTGATGAGCTACCCAAGGTGTACCCCACCACTTGCCTCAAAGTCTGCTGGGAGTGGTTTCAGTTTCTCCATGAACCTGTTAGATAAGCGGTATACAGTAGATATTAGATGGATGGATGGAATTTGTTTTAATGACAGTGTGCACTCTAAATTTAAAAAGTTTGTGCAAAAGCCATTATCTATTTAAGATCAAATCCATTGGAGTGTTGTCTGAACACAGGCTTCAATAGAGGAGATTACTGTAGGTGTGAGGAAAATCTAACCTTTTGTACAGAGCAGGAAACATGATCAATGTCACACAGTTGCTTACATTTAAATGGGCATGTATAAAAAGTGCAGGATCATGAATTAAATACTAAATAATGAACAGATGAATTAATTAATGATGTTTATTTCGAATATGTACTTATAAAAAGAAACAATGGCAAAATAAATCAATTGAACAAAATGACTAAAGAAAACATAATAATAATAATAATATTAAACTCTGAAAAGCATGAAGAAAATGAAATTAACTGTGACATATTTGAAAGGGAGTGGGAAGAATAATCTTAATAATCAAGATATTGAACATCTACTTTTATTGTTTGATATCTTTCAATAAATATAAAATTCAAAATTTTAAAAAAAATTAGTGGGGTAAAAAAACAAAAAACAAACAAAAAAAAAAAATCCAAAGTGCACCATGACTGCCAGTGTCCTAATCACAACAATGCATTGTTCAGATACAGGCTTTCATGAACTGAAATATGTTTTCTGTATGTATCTCAACATGAAATAAAGTCTAGTTACATCCGAATGATGAAAAAAAAAAAAAGATGCCATGCTTACTGAAAGATGCCACTCTACTACTTGCTGCCATATTTGAAAGACTGTACAGTCTTTTACAGTGTGTGAAATATCTATTTATTAGATCATTCAAAAATTTGAAGACTTTATCTGTGGTAATGAATACAGAGTATGAAGGATCTTATTTGTTTTGATAATGATGTGACAGTGCAGGAGCATCCCAGATAAGCTAGATTGTGAAAACAAACTGAATTAATTAGGCTTATGTCCATTTCACTATGGCATATACTGTAAATATCAAAAACAGGTTCAGGAGAAAAAAATACACAGTGAGTACATAGCTAGTTTTAGAAATGTTAATGCACACTGACTACATTTCTAGCTCCTTACCAGTTGTAAGCAATAAGTGACTAGCAAATCACTTCGCCACTGAGCAACAAGCGAATTGCTTAGTTAAGTGCTCATCGCAAGGTCTGGTTGCCTAGGTAATCTTTTTCCAAAGGTTTCCGAGTGAAGCTGTGAGCAGTATATCTACAGGAAGTGTAGCTCTGTGAGCAGCATTTAGCTAATTCACAAATAAATAGCTTATATTATCATTACCTTATATTATGATAATAACTAGCTTATTGTTATCTTTATTATTACTGCGCAGCAAGTATAGAATTGAGACTATTGAACTGGGAATAAATTGGGGAACAAAATACTCATACAAAATGCTAACCATTTCAGAAAGTGGACCCAAACCGTGTGCAGTCATAAAGCACAGGATATTTAGACATGGCTGATGCTGATATAGGCGAATTAATTTAACTTGTTTTCCTTGTTCCCTATGCAAACGGTTTTGGGCAACTCAGTGTTTGGTGGAGTCTGTGAATTTATGGATTCTTCATGCTCTGATTATTTATTGCTTAACTCATGTTGCTTGAAATTTTACCTCAGCTTAGCTCCGTACCCACCCACTTCATATTGCTTGAGAAAATTTTGCCAGTCATCACTCATTTCGCTGACTTTCATTGACCGTACATGGTAACTTGTCGGTCATCGCTTCCTGTTTGCACACCCCTTTAGTAAAAATAATAATTTTTTTTTTTACAGTTTTAGTAATATTATTTGTTTCTTTTCCAGAGTTCTTCTGTAACATCCCACAGATCATAATAAATGGCTCATTACATTCTATACTTTTGGTAACATGCTGAAATTAGTTAGTTTGTATACCTATATATGTTGAAAAGTATACTTTGTTATAGGGTTTGTCCGGAGAGGAGACACTGCTTACCACATTGTTTGAAGAATGTAAAGAGATTCAGAATGAACATGCTTTTCTTCTCTGTCACGTCCTCCTCTCTCTATTTGAGCTTCTGTCTATCTGTTTCTCTTTGGATTACTTTCTTCTTAACACTCTTTAATTAGACATGGATGTGTAAAAACAGGATGTGTTGGAGATTGAGCGTTTTATTCTATTCATACTCACTGGATTGTAAGAAATAAGGCATTTTATTATTTTATACAAAAAATATACAAGATAATTTTCGCTTTGCCTCATGCATAGTTGCCTTTTTAGCCCAGCATGGTCTCCCACTCACTTACCATGCTTATGCTTATACACACCACTTACGATGACCCCTCCCCCATTCACCCCTCGCAGGCCACACTGAGGACTGGAGGCCTGTTCCTTGCAACAGGCAGCTAAAGTTGTGTTTGGTCGGGGAAAAGATCTGATTCTTAAAAATAAGTTCTTACCATCAACTTGTTTTCTTCCAAATTTTGTTGGGTTCCAAGAAATAAATTTAGAATAAGGGAAAGAGGATTAGTTTTCACCTTAGCAGGTGAAAAACACTCAGTGAGCCTATCAATGTCTTCACTGTGGGGCTCATAAAGTGCTTGCCAGTGTGTCACTTAAAAACAGTCCTGTGGTTTCTCCAAGGCCTGCTCCAACCATCTCCTAACAGTCCTTGAAGTAACAGGCTGCCTCTTCACATCAGGTACATAGCATGAAGAATGATAAATTAAGTTGTTTTCTGATCTCCCCAGTGGGGCGAGGGGGGAGGAACTGTAGACATCCTTAGTATTTGCATACAGCAGGTCTAAAGTTCTCTCCCCTCTGGTGGGACAGTCCACATACTGCACAAAGTTTGACAGTGTGGTGTCCATGGTGACATGGTTGAAGTCACCCGAGATTACAGTGAAAGCACTCATGTGCTGAGTCAGTAACCGGGCTATGGTAGCATGAACAGTGTCACATGCAGCTGTGGGGTTGGCAGAAGGAGGAACATAAACAGCCACTAAGATGACATGGGAAAATTCCCTAGGCAAATAATATGATCTGAGCCCAACAGCACACAGTTCAATGTCCGGTCCACAATGATTCTTTGATGGTTATGTGGGCTGGGTTACACCACCGGTTATTGATAAAAACAGCAAGCCCCCCCTCCTTTCTGATTACCGCCCACAGTGCAGTTTCTGTCGGCCCGGACAGTGTGAAAGCCCGCGATGGATGCGTTGTCATCAGGAATATCCTGGTGCAGCCATGTCTCCATGTCTTCCTCCTTAAAGGAGCCGTGCAACTCTTATAACACCAGCAGTGGAGACTTATCAATAGCGATATCTTTCTGGGGATCCGTCTTTAGGCAGTCACTCAGTCAGTTGCTAGGCTAAAAGCTAATCCTAACCGGCCAGCTCTTCCGTTAATGCTAGACTTATTACATGAAAAGCAATAACATTTGGAATAATCATTTATCGACCCACTCCAGGTAACAAGCCGGCAGTTTTCTTGGTCTCTTGTTGCCAGTGGTGGGGCAAGCAATATATGAGTGTGGCAGCTGGCTGAGGCTCCCTTCTAACCCAATTGTTTAAGGTTAGCATCAGTTTAACATGTTAAGGGTAGTTAGCTGGCTTTTCTGTCAAATTGTAGACTATTGCATGTAAAGCAATAACATTTTGGGGGGAAAAATGAAAATTATATTTTTGTAGTATATTTTTGTCGTATATTTTTCCACTCAGAATAATGATTTGTAATCCCGAGAGAGAGGACCAATAAGATTGCGTCATTTCCGTGTAGTTTATATTAATTTATAATATACACAGAATGAAAATAAGAGCAATTTTCTAACAGCGACACAAATAAGCATCCCCACCCCACTGTGTGCAGTTCTTTCCATTGCTTATACCACAATATTGGTGAATAAGATATAGATCTAGATTAGCATCCATTTATTTTCATTTCTTTTCTTAAAAAGAAACAATGATGGAAGGTCAGAGCTTTGTCTTGTATAGCCCATGCATATATGTCTCTCTCTTTCTCTCTCTTTTTTCAAAAGATTAATATGTTATACTTACATTCGTAATGCACTGATTGTATAATTTGGATTATGCATTTTATCTTCATATTTTACATGGCATAAAACTGCAGTTAGAATATTAAAAGCATTTGTAATTGTGTTCTTATTCTGTAACAGTTTTTCCTTAAGCTCTAATTGTTATTGGAATTTGTGGAAGTCTATAATCAATCTTTATCTATATGCTTTGCAAAGATGTTGATCAATGGAAATGCTTTCCCTTGTTGAATGTATTTGACAAAATGGAGCTGCCACTACTAGGGCTGGTTAATAGCCTCTGTAAGATCCAAGAACCAAAATCAATAAGGCATGGAAATAAAAAGATGAAAAGACCCCCTCAACACACTTTCTCTGCAAGCTCTTCGGCACCAGACTTAAAGTTTTTTCTTTCAGGTTCAGAAATAATTTCTGCAAAGGGGAAAACAACCTTCTCAGTTTTTCTTATTGATTCAGCCACATTAAAATTCTTATGAGGTTTGTACATATCACTAAGTCAAATACGCATGAATTATAAATGCTTCATATAACAGTCTTGCACTTGTAGCCTGTGGGTTGCCTGAAAACTGATTTGCTGTGAATGCGCGTCTGAACTTTGTTGGTACATTGGCTGAGCAAAATTGCAGTAATGTGGTTTTCAGTCCTGAAACATTTTCATCACACTATACCAAATGCAAATTAATAAACATCTCCAACTTCATGTTTCACTCTGCAATTGTGTTTCTTGCATCAGTTAATGAAATTACCATTGGCTGTAGTGTTTTATTAGTGCAGGAAATTGATTTTGTATGTCTGTCCTCTGGCATGAGTGTTACACTAAATAATTAGTATATCTTATAAACATTGTCCAGGTGTTTTTTCCTTATCAGAACAAAGGAAACTCATCTGTTCCAAATTATCCTAACAGGAACATTCATTCATTCATTATCCATATGGCTTATCCTGTTTAGGGTTGCTCAAAAGCTGGACCCAACCCCAGCTTACTCTGGGGGAAAGGCAGTGCACACCCTGAACAGGAACCCAGGACATTCTTACTGTGAGGCAAGAGTGCTAACCACTATGCCACTATGCCACTAATAAGAACATAAAATAGTCTAAAAATAATACACAAATCTACACACACACACACACACACACACACACACACACACACACACACACACACACACACACACACACACACACA
>JBCNYH010000027.1:35706662-35718780 GCA_039654325.1 Tandanus tandanus | reverse complement strand
ACACACACACACACACACACACACACACACACACACACACACACACACACACACACACACACACACACACAGCATATATTTATATATCTCTCACAAATGAAAAACATGTGGAGGAGGTTGTCATTTGTTAACGTATAGTAGAAAGAGCAAAGCAGGCCAGCAGATGCCTCATCACAAGCACTCATTCAGTATGATGAATGTGACTGAAGACACATTTGTCCGTAAAACTTGCAGAGTGGATGAGCATCATTAAGCATGAGAAATAGTTGCAGCCCCGCTGAGAAGTGAGTGCAGCAAACAGATGTTGAGAATTTTTGCAGGCATCTTTGAACTGGAGGACCGTCATTAATAAAACTGAAGGTGATTCTCTTGTTTCGCCTTAATAAGAGTAGGTAAAGTATGAGCGGCTGTGAAAATTGCTGAATAAACAACCTTACAGGGCCTTTAAAGCCACTGCAGGTAGCTCTTTTGTAAACAGGGACCGGCATCAGACAGTACGTTTTGTGTGTGTGTGTGTGTGTATGTGTGTATGTGTGTATGTATGTGTGTGTGTATGTGTGTGTTTGTGTGTGTGTGTGTGTGTGTGTGTGTGTGTGTGTGTGTGTGTGTGTGTGTGGTGTATTACTCGCCTTGCATCAAACCAAATGGGCGTTCTTTATTGAAAGGAGCTGAAGCACTTCTCCATTAGCCTGGAGCTATTTCAATAGATCTTGCCAACTGGATGGTACTAGTTCTGAAGTGATAGTCCTGTTCAGCCTCATTTGTATGTTTTCTCTTTTTGTAAATGAGTTAGAATAAACACAGAGGTTGTCTTTATTGTACAAAGTGACAGAGTGAACTGACGAGTCTGACAATGGGAAATCAGGGCCTCTTTGTAGATGCAGATGCTCCAGAGCTGCTCAGGAGCTCGAGTAATTGTGCATGCTGTCTTATCTGACTGAGTCATTTATCAAGGATCTGCTGAAGGCTTGCGGAATATCTGAGGTGTGAGGAGACTAGGGGTGAACGGGGATCATGTCATATGGCTTAGGCACTGTTGTCAGAGCTTTGTCTCAACTGAAGCTGTCTCATATTATAAACAATCCCTGACACAGTGCGTGTACTATGAGTAATGCTCAAGCCCTAAGGAATCCGGCTGCCAATAAATCTTAGTGCAGGTTTTTAGATTCCTGTGGGCTGCCCATATCTCTTTCTCTGGATACAATTTTCACACGTTTACCAACAAACAGGATTACATGCATATGTCCCATGCAAATCAATAAAAACATGTCAGGACTGTTTAGTCTCCCTTACTTCACCAAATGCAATTTATCATTCACAAAATCAGCAAAAGAGAACAGGTAACGAATGGAGTTTGTTCATAAGTACTGGATTTGTCATCAAATCTCGGCAGCATGCATTTTTCATCTCTGTACTTCCCTTGAACAACATGCTTCATTTCCGCTCATGATGCTGCACACTTAGTTTCTGCAGCTTCAAATTCCACACAATAGTAAATTACAATAATTGGCTCAAATACTAGTTACGTATATGAGACTGTTTGGATTTCTGACCTAAAACCATACTGTAGATCATTTTCGGTTTTGGTCTTTTCGAGGTCTTTTGGTTTTGGCCTTTTAAATGAACGCAGTTGCTTTTCTCGACATCTCTGGCAGGCTTAGATGCAAGTTTGATTTCAGTCATAAACCGCTGTCATGTTTCAACCGGTTCTGCTTTAAATTGGTAGTTCTCATGAATATTAAAAGTGTCGCTCACTGTGGCCCAAATAAGCGTTTTTAAATGTCAATCAAATGTTCATAAATGTCATTTGACATCGGCCAAGCATGAGTACAGAAAAATTATATTAGTGTAAGTATACCAACAAAGGAATTGTATCATCGACAACACATGTTAAAATTTCTACTAAAATATTTAGTTTCTAATTACTGTTAAAGTCCTCGTGTCAAGATATTGCATCCACAAAATCATTGCTTACATCATTTTTTTATTTTATATTTGCAAATATTTTGTAGATATATGACTCCATTTCATAAATATCGCTAATTTTAAATTTCCCGCCACCCACACTCCGACTTTTGTGTGTGATGTAAGCAGGGGAACGCGCTCTGCCTTGACATTCATTGGCATGCTAGTATTTCTTATGCAATCGTAAACAGAGCGAGCACAAGGATTTCAGTATATGCGTTCATAAGACCTTAAATGTATTAATAGCTTAAGTTGTGGTTCAGTGCTCATGCCTTGAAGGTGTATACAGGTTGCGGCAAAACATCAAAGGATGGTGTTAGTTTGTTCGGTTTTCTGTCCTGACCCAGACGAAAAAGAAACGCATGATGAATGGATTAGGTGAGTTAATCGAACACGGGCAGACTCTAAAGCACCCAGCAGGTATCAACAGTAACACTGCGATGTTCAGAAGCCGTCAACAATCTTGAACGGAAAATGGTAAGTAATCAAATCTATTTAATTTTAAATAAAAACGCCCAGACATATTACTATACACATGGAGCTTGATAAATAAAGCGAGCGGCTTAAAGTGTGTAATGTGCGCTCTTATAGTCCTACATCATAATCAGTGATCTACAGATCTCGGATCTATACAAGAATTTATTTAGAAATAGCCGATTCTATCCATATTAACTTTACTGTTGATGCAAGAGCTCTTCGAAGCAAGCCAGAACACACACACACACACACACACACACACACACACACATACACACATATATATTTCATTTAAAAGTATATCTGTTTGGGGGAATAATAAAGTATTAACAGATATTACCCTACAGTTGTGCAGTCTATCATCTATCTATCATCTATCTCCGATTGCTTGTCCGGGTTTCCCATCCTCAGTTTTAAATGTATGTTCGGAGTCCGAATCTGATGTATACGGTTCATATTGTTATGGCTGCACATTTCCATCTGAGGGCGTGTAAATTGCAAAGTCATTCTCTGGTTCACCTGAATCAGAGCCTGAGAGTAAAAAATGTTCCAGAGGTTCTTTCATCTTAGTAGCATCTACCGCAGCATTGAATCTGTGTTCTCCGCTCGCCATATATTCATTTACATACGTCAGTTCCCGCGAATTCGTCATCTGTCATAGCAGCCTGGTTTCTGACTTTGGAGGAAATCTTCTATTCGAGTGGGAATTACGAGAATTAGGAGTTTTAAAAAGCACCGTTATATAAATATACAAATGCCTTTTCACTCATCCGATGACAAATGGTTTTCTTTTTTTAGATAGAATATCACACACACAATCTAAAAATCATAACGAGGACTTTATATTTACAAATTTTATTTTATTTTATTTTAGATTTACAAAGTTTAACCATGACAGAGGCAGGTGAGGTAAGTTATCTTTATTCTGAGTGGATAATGCTTAAATCAAAATAACTGCCTCACGGTTTGCCATGGTTTGGCTTCGTCATTGTCATGCTTTAAAATGGAAAAATAAACCATAAAAATCTCATTTTATTTGCTTTTCCTAAGGTTTTTTTTTTTGTTATCAGTTATTCACTTCAGGCTCAGCGGATGTCACCAATTGAATACTATTCAGTGCATCCACCTTCCCTTTGGTGTTTATTATCCCAACATAGTGAATTAATCATCATACCCTTCCCATGTAGTATACTAAATGTTTATAGATCTCCACCTCACATATGGTTGTATATATGTAACAATTTTACAATATGTTAGCAGTACAGTAATTGTATTATTCACTAGGCAGCACAGTGGTGTAGTGAAAGGAGGTTCGCCTCACAGCAAGAGAGGTTCTGGATTCGAAGCCAAATGAAGCCCTTCTGTGTGGAGTTTTTGTGTTCCCCCCATGCTTAGTTGGATTTCCTCTGGGTTCTCTGGTTTCCTTCCACAGTCCAAAAACATGCACATTAAGTCAACTGGCTATTCTAAATAGCCCATAGGTATGAATGTGAGCGTGAAAGATTGTTCTTCTCTGTGTTAGTCCTGTGATGGATTGGCTGCCCGTTCTAAGTGTATGGTACTTCCTGTGATTGGCTCCTGCATCCATTGTGACCCGGATGCATGGTAAAGGTAATGGATGGTGGATTGCTTACAAACATCTATACACAGTATGAAATGTTTTTAATGATTGCCTGGTGACCTAAAAAACAGAATTTACTTCAGTTAAAGTTTAATTTCCTACAGGTAGTTAGAGAAAAGATATACAAGAGAGATGGCAGCCTAAGTGTGGACTATATGTGGAATAAAGTGTAGATATGTGCACTCTGTGTGCAATACAGTGCTGTGTAGCATCGGGCTGAGGTATTTACAGGGTAATGGATAGCACATATAATAAATTATTCATAAATATGGGAAAAGAAGGGTATATTAACAGGAACATGGGTGTTGTAGATGTTTTGATTTTATAATTATGCTATTCCTTGTCACCAGCGAGGGGACTGGTTCCCTTTAGAGTTTGGTTATCTTATTCATTATCTTAGGGAGTTTCCTTACAACTGTTCGTGATGACATCATTAGTGATGGAAATAAACATCCTGATTTTTAAAAGGCTGCACTATAGTAATATCGATAGTTAAAAGCACTGTGTAAATAAAAATATAATTTAATTTAATCCTATATCCTATTTATATCTCATTTTTTATTAAAGATGTGTTAATACAGCTTTTGGACAGTCGCATCGCACCAAGAAGGTCCCGGGTTCGAATTCCAGGCTTGAGGCCTTTCTGTGTGGAGTTTGCATGTTCTCCCCGTGCTTGTGTGGGTTTTCTCCGGATACTCTGGTTTCCTTCCACAGACCAAAAACATGCACAGTAGATTGGCAGTTCCAAATTGCCTTAGTGTGTAAGTGTGAGTGCGAGTGTGAGTGTGAATGGTCGTATGAGTGTTGGCTCTGCGATGGTCTGGCGAGCTGTTCAGGGTGTGCCCCGCCTTTGCCCAGAGTCAGCTGAGCCAGCCTCCCCGCGACCCTATTTAGGATTAAGCGGCTCCGAAATGAATGAATATATGAATAACACTAAAACGTTTTCTGAGCTATTGAACTTAAAGTATTGCAATACAATAGTATTGCCATGCACATCATGTGTCTGATGTTGTATTGCACAAATGACTTAATGCAATGTGCTATTTAGATCTAGAAGTACTATTTATTACTATTTGCTATTTATTATTTATAAATAATTGTGCACACCATATGTTTCATGTTGTGTGTGTGTGTGTGTTTAACATTTTTCTCATGTTCCTCAGAAAAAAAATTAAATACATATATTCACATATTCACTTTGGAAATGTTGTTGTAGCTAAATCAGGTGACATTTCTGCAGTGATGTTTTTATAGAGGGGAAATTTCAGCTAACCTAATTTGCTAGCAAACTAATTTGTTTTTTGTGAATCATTAAACGTTACGTTGAAAAAACTGCGTGTTTCCGATTGGCCTACTCTTTTAAGTTTGGCAGATTCATGAGTTATGCTTGGTTCCGATGAACTCAGCGCAATTGGGAAATGGGATGGAGGAAGATGTGAAATGAACTGCTACCAGAAGTAAACCCTTATTTCATGTACCGTGTTCTCATGGGCTCTTTCACCAGGTGGATTTTATTATGTGTCCGCTATGACCGCTGCTTAATGCTCCAACACAGCCCACACTTTTTCTGCTTGCTTGCCAATGTTTTATTATGATACTTAGTCTTATATATAAAATAACAGGCATACCGATAGCCTTACTGTAAAATTTTCCATTTCACCCAAGTTAATTATTTGCAAAAATTAGTGCCTTGTTTTTATAGACTTCCAAATAGAGTGCATTAACTCTGAACCTTTTGCTTGGATAGGACTACATCTTCCATATTCTATGTAAAATTTTATTAAATTAATTCTACATAAGTGACCGCCTTTGTCTGTGTCTCATATGCAGTGCTTTGTAATGCTGTACCCTTCATTTGCATCGGGTTAAGTTTCTCCATATAGTGTTAATGGTAATCATGCCTTTTTAAACTCTGGAATCATTGGTGGATTTTCAGCAGAGCTGCAGAGTATTCTTTAGCCTTGTTCCGAAGATAAATTAGTAGCTCCTAAATAATGCAGTGAACCCTAATTCTCTTTGATTAGTAGTGAGTTAGATGATAGCGACCCATTGAAATTGGTCATCAGCATAAATAATGACTGAATGAACTGATAAAATGCAAACTCGCCAGCCATCATAAATCAAATGAAATCCACTTGCTGGGGAAGTCATTGAAATTAGAAGTCCATGCTCCTATTAATTATGTTGCCTTCTGAAGGCGACAGAGTGATAAATCAGGCCTGAAAGGTACTCCAGTTAGGGAGCCGAGGAAGCGAGACTGCCTGCAAATGGCTTTGTATACCCTCCTAATTGTTCCTTAAACAACCTACCTCAAGAGGCACATCTGATAGCTGAGCTTTGTAGAGGACTACAAAATACTCAGCACACATGCCTGTGAAAAACGACCCATAGTATATCTTTTTGATGGGGTGTCTTTTAGGGAGTTGCTGTTACTGCTGATCGTATTGCTTTTGGAACATGTTGTGCCAGTGCACTCCTTTTATGAGATGAATAAGTAAAATTAAATGTGCAGCTTTCAGGGAGAAAGAAAGTATTTTGGAAGGTGGTCGATTTCCATGGCTATATGTCGCAGATTTTTGAACTGAAACACTTGTCACTATAATAGTGCACACCTGTTTGCTCATGCAATTGGCCCATGACAATTCACATATGACAATGACAATTCAGAAAAGTCACATATCAGCAGAACAATGCTTATCATCATGCAGATACATGTTAAGAGCTTTAGTAAATATTCATCAAACATTCATCAAACATTTGTTGGTTGGACAATGATACTGAGTATTATATTTCTCCTAAAGACAGTTTTCTCATTTGTGATGGTTTCTTCTGTCTTGCGAGACTAACCCTGGGTTTACACTGGGGCAAGATGTCCATGATCTCCACAATCTGAGAGTGAATCATGATGAGTGGGGGGGGGGGGGATTCGGGATTCGGGATGATCGCGCTGATCATGGCAAACTTTTTGACTATCAAAAATTTTGCCATGATTATCCTGCTGTATTACGATTTGACGCCACTCGTGAGACATGGGGAGGGGGGGAAGCGCGCAGTAGAGCTTAACAGACCTTAACGGACCTTAAGAGAGCGTAACAGACCTTGATGCGCCATCGTAAGGGATCTTGATGAACTTGGCAACACGATTCCTTCACTTTTCATCTCCTAGATGCGAGCTGTGTCCTTTTTATTCCCGATCGGGCTCCAAGTGGGCTCTTAAATCATGGAGCTCCGCGCTTTTTTTTAATCATGGAGATCGCAGGCATTGTGCCGCAGTGTTAATCCAGGGTAATTCCTGCATGGGACAACCATCCACATAAGTCATATCTGAACAATGGAAGAGGTCGCGAATGCTTTTGTCTTAATTTTTGTAGTTTTTAAATTTTCAAGTTTAAAATTTACTTCTTCTTCTTCTTCTTCTTCTTCTTCTTCCTCTTCTTCTTCTTCTTCTTCTTCTTCAAAATGTTGGCCATTAGTTATAATCGGATGCTGTCACAGTCTGCAATCTTCTTAACTACCTCTGATCTGATCTGAACTGTGAGCATACCATAGTTATTGGGTTGGTTTGATTATTTCAGAAACTGCTGCTTGAATTATCCTTGGATTTGTAAACACAACAGTCTCTTAAGATTACACAGAATAGTGGGATAAACAAAAACCATCCTTGTTGACTAGAAAGGTCAGAAGACAGTGGCTAAGATTTAGCCTGCATGAATGCCTCAGTTATGTAAATAATCACTCTTTATAACTCTGATGAGCAGAAAAGCATGACAGAATGAACAAGACGGGGGAAGTTCTGCTGCTGAAGCTTAATAAGCTCAGAGTTTTTGTCCTGTGCATTCTGAAACCCCTTTCTGCACACCAAAGCTGGAAAGAGTAGTTATTTGAACGATCATAGCCTTCATACCGATAGCCTTACTGTAAAATCTTCCATTTCACACAAGTTAATTATTTGCGAAAATTAGTGTCTTGTTTTTATAGACTTCCAAATAGCTTGCATTAACTCTGTACACTTGTTTTGCTTATATAGGACTACATCTTCCATATCCTATCCAAAAAGTCAGTTAACAGAATCAGTCTACCCAATCTTCTTCAACAAATTATATAACAATATAGTTTTTAAATTTGAACTTGCTATTTTTTACATTACTGTGTGGTATGCACTAAACTCTGAATAAGTTAAAATGACACCTTTAGCTACGTAGCACTCAGGATCACTGAGCACACTGAGCTCATCTGACCCGCCTCTGTCATGGTTAAAAAATGTATAAATGAATGAATGAATGGAAAAAATAAAAATTAAAAAATATTGTATATAAAAATCTTCTCTGAGATGGCTTTTGTTCATATTTCCGTGTAGTATATACTAAAGTAATTATTCGTCTCAGGCTCAGTCTATTCAGCTTATTTAGCAATACCCACCTCACCTTTAGTGCATAATTGTTTGTATTATTGACTGATTGGTAAGTTAACAATAAAGTGGTCAATGAGTGTATATCTGTGTTTGAAGAATCCAGTTCTTTATTCTAGTCATAGCTCATTTGCCCTGGTTTTACGTACACTCTTGTTTGTATGTCTGTATCTGTATCCGTATCCGTCCCTTTTGCTTGCCTATGTTACTTTCAGCTCTAGAGGATTACCTTTCCAAGAAATGAGAGGGCTGGAAAGTAAACAGGTGTTGGCCTCAGATTGGATGCCTCTTCATGAAAAATACTTCAGGGGAAAGAGGTTTTATTCACCGCAAGGATAAGACTCATCAATCACGCACTGGTATTAGTTCGTCCCCTAGCTGACTGCAGTCGTTTTGGAAGGAATCTTTGAATAATTGCATTCCTGTGCTTTATGTTTTTCACCTGGTTTGTAACGTATGAGGGGTTCTCATAAGGTCAAGTGCCTGCTCAAAGATTAGCCAGCTAGCCTGCAAATGAACTGAGCTGGTCATGGAGAGAAGTATCCTGGTGTGATAATAGCACTGGGTTTTATGATAGAGATGCTTTTATGAGGCCGCCTTATAAAGAGAAAATGTGGCTTTGTCATTTTCCACTGCATTTTTTTTAGAGATTCTTTTAAATAATAAAAAAAGTAATAAAGGCTGTGAATCTGTTTTTACACAGAGTATTTTTAGATTAAAATCATACTTACTTTGATATCAATCAGACTTTTGGAATGTTGAATAAAAATGGTCACTGTTATTAATAAAGTAATTGAAGGTTACAGTTTATCTCTGGATGGCTTTTTGTCTTATTGTACTTCAATAAATTAGTGTACAAGTACAACCCTCCTTTTTCTCCTCTCCTTCATCCAGAGCCATCCAAAAAATACTTAAGTGGAAACAAATAAAAAATTAAGTTAAGACTGGCCTCAGGTGTCAGTACCACAGTGATGAATCATGGGAAAATGTATTATACAACCTCGCTAGATTTCGGCTCATGTTCTCATATTCAAGGAATCAGAATCATGTAAAATCTGCAGAAATATGGCTGTGTACGGTGAACATAAAGGACTTCTGTCTCAGCAAAATTGATTTATTTGATTCTGTGGCATTTTAGTTATGGTCGTTATGTTATATTTATGGAGGAATTGTTGGATTCTCTCATTATGTTCCCCTAATTTATTTTACATACTTTTATAGTCGCTTGCAGCCGCTGAGGATTTTATTGCAGCTGTTATTGAAAAAGAAAAAAGTGAGCACATATTGATTGAAATTTACATGCTTATTGCCAAGATCGTGATGTTTTTAAACTTGTTCCAGGAGCAGATTGTGGTCAAGAGTCATCAAAATCTCCAGACAAACATCCAACGATGAGAACATTCAATCTGCACACTCTTAATTTGATATTAGAGATGTATGTGCATAAGAAGGAGTTTTAGAAATGGCTGAGGCCTGGGAATTTTATTTTTATTACATTAATTTGATTACAAAAGCCGGATGTGTACCATGTTCTGTTGGAGCAGCTTAAAGCACAGAATTTGGTTGGCCTTTGATAATGTCTATAAGTAGACCCGAATTTCGGTTGCTTGCTTCTACCATATGGACGTATATCAACTATGGATCCTTTTTTCGCAAGATTTCATTCTGGCGGTGTAATTAAGTAATAAAAACAATCAAATTAAATTAACTTTTGATGCATTACATAATGACCAGAAGTAGTTTCTCTGCATAAAGTATCAGTAATTAATGGGTGAGATGAAGTCGTTATAAGCTGCCGGGTATTAAATTGTAGCCTCATCATAAAAAGAACCCATTTCCCCCTCCCAAGATCTTGATATATGCACATGTATTTCTAAGCATCGTCTAGCGTGAAATTTAGTGTTTCCAGGATATTTAACATTAGGACGCAGTTAAAATTAATTCTACATGAACTTTCTTGAAAGGAGAGCTGACAATGAATGTCAATAAATCGTTCCGCAGTCCGAGTGCTGACAGTAAATCTGGTGCGGGTGGTTTGTGGAGGGGCTGAGCGCTGATGCTGTTGTCACGCAGGCCGGATGGGTGAAGACGGATTTGAAGGCAGGGGCGGGCAAGGGGGCGATTTTAAACCCGGACTCTGATTAGTTTAGATGAGAGGTGGCCTGTGTGTCCTTGTGATGACATTCAGGCGTTGATATTTGTTTGGCTTTAAATAATATTGCGGACAGTGGCAGAGAGTGATGGCTGGGAGTGGACTGACATTGCACTGAGGGCCAAGGTGACTGACTCCAGGCTTCTCATCGTCGTCTCTCTGCACTGTCAATACTCATCCTGCAGCCTGATGGCCCGTCCTCTATATCACTGGGTCCTGTTTTCATCATCACCTGCCACTTCACTACAACATCCACTGAAAGAAAAGTGTCACTCATTCACACCACATGCATGGACACCTACAACCCCAGCCCCCCCACAGGTTTTAATTCAACTGTCAAGCTGTTGTTGCCATAAATATGTCCAAAACACATTATGTATCCAAAAACACTACAAAACAATCACAAACGCATCAACATCAACTCAGTAAGTGTTTTTAGTGGTACGTTATTGTGGTTTTTGGTTTTGCAGTTGCATTTCGTTAGTTGTTTTTTGTTTGCTGGTGTGTTTTAGTCTAACCGTTGTGTTATTACTCTTGGTGTGGGTTATTTTTTGGCTTTCTGTGATGTATCTTTAGTTTCGATCTTGTGTTTTTGTTTTTGTTTATTTTTTTATTTTCTATTGTGGCTTTAGTTTTGATGTCGTGGATTTGTTTTGTTAATGTACTTTGCTCTTGCAGGCCAACATATTCTCCTATTTCATACAGCGTTAAATATATTCCAGAGAAAGGTTTCTATTGTGTAAGAGGGGTTCTTAGTTGTGTGTTCTCAGAGGAAGTCATAACTCAAAGTTCTGGAAAATTCCACTATTGCTGGAAAGACAATATGACTTGAGTCATTCACTTTCCCAGCCCTGATGATATGTTGTTGATTAAGCCAGGCTTATCTAACCCTGCTGAGAACTGCCAATGGATTATGGTTCCTGTAATTATCGCCTCTCGCTCAGAATGATTTACTCTTATGGGAGGTTCATGCATCGTCGTAAGAAAATTACTGACTGTACATGAAGTACCCAATTTTGCACAGTGACCCCTTTTAATTGGGTCCATTTTGGTGATGCTGTGATTTACAGTTGGAGTCGGAGGAGTAGACGGCACAGGCCGTGCTACATAGACAGTACTCCTTCTCTATCCGATAAGGCCACGATCCCTGGCCTTACAACTTAGAGTGCATTCATTTGCATTCACTTACTCTGTCAGCACACACTATCATGCAGAGTGACGCAGCCAGTCAGATTGCTTTTAGTCTCTCTCTCTTTCTCTCTCTCTCTCTTTCTCGCTCTCTCCCTCTCTCTCTCTCTCTCTCTCTCTCTCTCTTTCTCACTCTCTCTCTCTTTCTCGCTCTCTGTCTCTCTCTCTCTCTCTCTCTCTCTCTCTCTCTCTCTCTCTCTCTCTCTCACACACACACACAATCTCTCTCTCACACACACACACACACACACACACCGTACTACATATATTACACACATACTCATACACATAGATACACATATATGTA
>JBCNYH010000027.1:35651550-35662627 GCA_039654325.1 Tandanus tandanus | reverse complement strand
ACACACACACACACACACACACACACACACACACACACACACACACACACACACACTCACACACACACACACACACTCACACACACACACACACACTCACACACGCATATAACAATTATTATTCAAAACAAAAGCCTTATGCTGGAATGTTCCTGTTCTTTTAAAGTACCTCCCCTGCTCTTTTTAAGACTTATGTAAGCTAATGCAGGATCACTGCTATTGTGTTGTCATATTGACACTGTTATATTGTATGATACTATACTAATAGTGCACCCATGTACAGTTTACTACATTTTGTGGACTAGTATAGACTTGAATTTAAAATAGAACATAAATGAAGTTTGGCAGGACACCAAAAAAAAAAAAAAAAAAAGTAAAAATCTGTTGCAGGAAAGCAAATCATGAGCATGAGGATTCATTAACCCCCTTACATGTTTTTATTAGGGGTGGCACAGTGGCATAGGGGTTATCACATCCACCTCACAGCAAGAAGGTCCTGGATTTTCATCTCGGGCTTGGTGAGGGGGTTCGCATGATCTCCCCGTGCTTGTGTGGGTTTCCACCCGGTACTCCGGTTTTCTCCCATATTCCAAAGATATGCACATTAGGCGAATTGGCTGTTCCAAATAGCCCCTAGGTGTGAGAGTGAATGGTTGTGTGTGTGTGTGTGTGTGTGTTCTGGCCCTGCAATGGACTGACGAGCTGTTCAGGGTGCACTTCGCCTTCACCCAGTGTCAGATTACATAGGCTCTAACCTCCCCATGACCCAAGTAGGAATAAGTGATTCGGCAAATGAATCAAAGAATGGTATTTATTAGACTATTTTTTCCTTATTGTTATCGTTGCTGGCTGATAGTTCAGGCCATACTCAGCGTTGAGTTAAGTGGCGATATTTGAGGATTTATTACTGAAATTCTATACTTTGATTTCATATGTAATTATCGACTTATAGTGCTATTCAATAGTTTGATGGAAACTATGACCACTGTTTGCCTATACACATTATCCTGGGCTTGGCTTAAGTATATTAATCAATAAGTGATATCAGCTCAGTTGAGGTTCAGAATTAAATAAGCTGTTAATCAACCAATATTATCTCTAAAGTTAAAAAATTGGGCATGTTTTCTGTACAAAAGAGCAATAGTATCCATCCGTCCATCCATCCATCCATCCACTGTATTTTTTGTATTGTAAAGTTTAAAGGAAGATGGAGCCAATCCCAGATGACTTTCGCTGTGAGACAGGGTACACCGTGAACAGGTTGCCAGTCTACAGCAAGGCTAACACAGAGACAAACAAGAGAGGCACTTATAGAGTGCAAGGTACCTTCACCACACAGCATGGATAATGTAACCAATGTGCCCTATAATGGGTTCTGGTTTTAATTACTTATGTTCTCTTGTCTGGATGTTCTATACTAGATGAACAGGACCAAATAAGTGAAAAAACTCCCTCGTTTCATGCTTTTACATTATAGCTGGGGATTGTTTTTTCAAGGTTACTCCAGGTCAAAGTTATTGTCTCATTTGAAAGTCCATATGTTTTCCTATTAGTGTTTTATAGTAACAGCATGTCTATCAGCACTGATTTCGAAGTTATAAGCACTCTATCTTCAAAACTTTGTGATCCCTTTGTGGGGAAAAAACCAAATCATCTCTGGAACTAAAGTGGAATAGTGTCCCCACTAAGTTTGGTAAAAAATCTGTATGCAAATGTGGTCAAAATTTAGTTTATGGACAAACTGACAACCAGACAGACTCACAATTTTTGGATGAAGGTAACAGCCTTTCACACTCATTAATTTATTGTGTGTGCACCCATGATGCACTGGGCCATTTTCGTGGTTTCTGTTGCAATGTTTTTTCCTCAAAGGGTTGCAAGACCCTTGCAAAACTTGTTCTCTAGGACAAACATCCATTCACATTCAGATTCACACTCACAGGCAATTTAGACTAGGCAGTTGGCCTAATCACCATGTCTTTAAATTGTGGGAGAAAACTGGAGCACCTGGAACATGCAAACTCCACACAGAATACACAAAATTCCTGTAAAAGAACCGACCTGAATCTTTGCGGCAACACGGAACATGAACACGTTTAACGGATAATTAAACTAACAAGACAGGTAATACAAATTAACATAGAAATCATGTTAAAGTTTCCTTCTTTTAGTCAAGAACAAATTAGGAAATGCAGGGGAGATTAAATTTTTTATTTCAACTTTAAAGGAGCCGCGCTACTCTTACAACACCAGCCAAGGACGGTGGAGATATCTATTGGGGGTTCCACCTTTAGGCAGTACCTAAATGTTTATCTTATCTCATGCACAGATTATAATTTCATCAACATGACTTAGTAACTCATAGCTTCATTATGTATGTGCATCCTGGGTCATGATATAAAATTAATTTTATATTAATTTAAAATAATACAGTGTGCTTGCTCAAGTTCTTTTTTGCTCAAGTTCCTGATAATGAGGGTGGAGGTTTTATTGATAAATAAAAAACATTGCAGCAGTTAAAATAAAAATTATAATTAGAACTATTTGTACAGCAATATACAGGTTTGCAATCTTCTCTAGTAGATCATTGTATTTGTATT
The DNA here is from genome assembly GCA_039654325.1 of Tandanus tandanus. Lineage (NCBI taxonomy): Eukaryota > Metazoa > Chordata > Actinopteri > Siluriformes > Plotosidae > Tandanus > Tandanus tandanus. The sequence continues at coordinate 35,660,027 of JBCNYH010000027.1, read as the reverse complement.
TTTACTTTTAAATTGTCTCTTTAAAGTTAACTTTAAAGTCCATATTTATATCCCTTTTTATATTTGTTTGTTTGTTTGTTTGTTTGTTTGTTTGAGGCTTAATGACCAGTACTTGTGTTTAAAGTGGATAGCCTAGAGGTTAGTGAAATAACGGATCACTGAGACACACCTATATCCTACTTCTTGCAGCTGTCCAAACACTTAAATCGATAGCTAATTTTAAGCTCTCAATAGCAATTTGTGCAATTTTAGTATTAACATCTCAGTTTATGTACACAGCCCTAAATACTTTAATTAAAGAAAATATTATTCTGACTGAACACTTGTAAGTGGATGTTTAAAGTTGAAGTGTTCATTGCACAGGAGTATCTGGAATGTTTAAGGACATTTCCTTAAATGTACAAATACAGCACTCATATGTGCTATCCATTACTGTGAGCTTCACTTTGGGAGTAAATGACCACTGGATCACTATTCTATAGGATTTGAGTTCTGTAGCTACATTAGTGTCTCCTAAGAGAGGAAGTAAATAGTAGAGGAGTGTTAAGGAAAAGAAAATCTTTAATTACTGATCTCTATTTGATCTTTGCCTCTGACATACCGGTGTGCTGCATGGGTGGTACATCTCAGGGGGCCTTTGAAGAGGACGATTTTGTAAGAGATTTGGATCATTACACAATAAAGAACACTTCATAAGTCATGAAGTGAGTTGGGGAAATGATGGTTAATGATGTTGACAGCAGTTCACCTCTATAGAATTACACTGAGATTTGACTTGACTTGCCTCCTCTAATGAGTCCTGCTTTTCCAAGGTAATGGAGCAGAGAGAGGGGTGAGAGAGTGAGAGAGAGAGAGAGAGAGAGAGAGAGAGAGAGAGAGAGAGAGAGAGCACCTCCTCTTCCATCAAGTTACGTCAGTTAATGCTGCACAGAGCAGCCATCACATGTCTCTTTTAAAATGTCATGTCGATGTGCCATAGAGGGCATCTGAAAGCAAGTGAACAGGCAAAGAAATCTTCACAACCTCTTAAAAATGTGTGGAATGCAGGAGAAGCTGTACTTTAGGGATGACTAGACATGAGCTGTTATTATCATCATAAAGTCGTGTCTTTTCCTAAAAATGGTAGCTTGAATAGTTTCACCGGGACTGATCTCAATAGTTATTACTTTGTTATTAGACGATCACAAGATCTGTTACCACAATATTTGAATTCCATAATGTTCATTTCACTTGTGAAAAATAGTGAGAGTTTCTACAACATGACGCACTTGAGATCTCTTACCTAAACATATCTCTATTTTAATTGTCATCACTTGATTAGTTTTAAACAATAGGTTTTACTATACAGAAATGTGTTTAACTGGTTTGGCTGTGTGTCTCATTGTCACACAAAGTTCCACTGCGAGGATTACGTAATTATCATTTTGAAACACTGTGTAATGATTTTCCCCCCCTGCATGTCAATGGAAGATGTCTATGTACCTGACACTTTACCGCCTGCATAATAATATATTGGAATGACAGCTAATTATAACATAATAACAAGCTGATGAAAGATTGGGGTGGATATGCCTCATATATTTAAGGGGCAATGTGGAGAGCACTGCAATTAAATCAAACCAATCCATATTTAATTAGATCCAGATTTAATTATGGGTACTTACAAATTTTGAATCTCAAATCTTGTCTCCAGTATCGCCGCATTTATTTTTGTTATTCATGTTTCTATTAATATTTGTAATTATGCTAGTATTAATGTGAGTAGCCAGTGTTGTTGTTTGTGTGTAGTTTCGGTGATAATCGCTAAAACTGGGCCAGTGTGGTTTACATGCAGATCGGGTTAGGCGGCGATAACTTGATGGCAATTTGGACGAGGGTAGAGCCGCGCTCACTGACTGCTTGAAACCTTTTAATTAGCACTAATTACCCAGCAGAAAATGTTGGGGCTTGAAAGGATTTGTGTCAGCAAGTGAGAGATCAAAGATTGCTGCGCTCGCATTTTAATCTGCCGAGTAAAAACTAATAAGGACCTTGTAATGGGGCCCCAGAGAGTGACAGCGCAGGTGGTAGACAATAATCCTCTCTGCCGTGCTCAAGCCCCACGTCTACTTCCAATTAGATCACCAGATGATTTAATTTTCCTCTAATATTGAAAAATTATTATTCCCTTTCTCAGTGACCAAAGGAGAATCACAAGCATGTGGATTTTTCTTCCTTTTCCAAGCCCTTCATTTTTATCTTTGATAGCCTCTATTGAAGTTTTTTTTTTTGTGTGTGCAGAAATTTTGTGGCACAAGACAAGAGCATCATGCTTGTCTCGTGTGGCTGTGAGGAATGATGGCACTAATGCAAAGTATGGGCATGGCTCATCCATCAAGTGTCATCGATCATTTGCCACAATGTGACAGCCAGGAAGTGATTATTTGCTGTTAGATAGATGCTCAAGGATACTGAATTACAATATAAGAGTTCAACCAACTCACCTTTTGATGTTGTCAAGGGGCCGGGATTCATTTGAGGTTTTTTGATACATTTACATTGATATGTTTTTCATTCACATAAGAGCAGAATCCATGCTCATCCAGACATTATAATTCAAATATTTAGCAGTATTGACTTTTGTCATTAGTCTTCATGCAATTCATTAATCTTTTGGCAAATGTGCCTTAAGATACATTCGCCCTCAGAGATAAACAATGACAGGATGCCTGCTATAGCATCTGTAAAGAATTGGATTGATTTTCAGTGTAGTGGTACAAGAGGGAGAGTGCATTTGTTTTGTGCGCAGCGGTGTAATCAGTCAGTGGTGTCGTTTTAAAGAAACTGGGTTGCAGCAGGGCCACAGAAGCCATGAGGCATGAAAAGGAATTGTGTGCAAGGTTTCTCTACTCACAATACGCAATATCACAATACCTACAAACTACCAGACAGAATTTTGGAACATCTTCGTGAATGTGCAAATGAAAGCAGTTATATTTACCCAAGATTTAGAGTATATAGTGCTATGAAGAGGATGTGTTTAGTGTACATGCTTATCTTCCCTGTGATTTTCTGTACCTTGTCTTCTCTGTGTTGGCTTTGTCTTTTAGAGGTTCAAATAGGCTACCCCTGCTCTGTAATTCCAGTGATTAGTCAGACAGTTGTCTTTTCAGTGTCCTGTGTGTCCCTGACATGGCCTATCAGGTCAGTCAGCCCTGTGTTGGAAACAAAGTTTGCTAAGGCCAGAGGTCAAACCCGGCTTAAAAAGTCAAGCCTGTCAAAAGCCTCCGTCACATTCCTACCTTACGACCAACCTCAGCTGATCCCCAGCCATTAATCACAGCGGAGAGCGACTCTGACCTCAGCTCCCTCTCTCTTTGAAGTGTGCTGTCCTCTGCTGCATGCGGAAATCATTTGCTGCCTGATTCAATGAGCCATCAGAGGAGCCAGTGGACCTAATGACATGTGAGAATATTAACCTACTAGCACCAAGAGCTGTGAATCTTGAAAGGCAGTCTATAATTCACCTGCCATTCCAACTACAATCGCAGACCTCCACCCCACCAACCCAACCCAACCCAACCAATTTGCCAACCTCATCCTAATTAAGATCTGGACACAATGAGCCATATTCATTGAATTAAGCACACTTAGTGAAGAGCTGGGACAATAGCATTGTCTATACTGTGGGCGTAACCGGATTCTGAATACACACAACTTTCCCCACATAAATATTGACATAAACTATTGAACTTTAGTTGTCAACTCTGGCTGTGGCCCCAAGTACATTACCATTATGTGCATTCCTATATGAATATACCCAGGCTTGTTCCTAAAGGTTCATCTGTTATGTAATGTACCATAGAATCAATTCAGTGCAAAACAGATTGGTTAAAAATGTAAAGAATTTAATTGATTATTACAAATTTGGTTGTAATAACTAATATTTTGTTTGCCAGAAACTTGTAGGAAAACATATCATTTGGTTGGTAAATATTGGTTGTCACCAGATTGGTAAGAATATTTGTAAGCGATAAACATAGATCACGGCGGCATGGCGTAGTGATTAGCACCTTCATCTCACAGCTAGAACGTCCTGAGTTCAAGTCCCGGGCTCAGATGTTTTTTTTGTGCAGTTTGCATGTTCTCTCTGTGCTTGTGTGAGTTTCCTCTGGGTACTCCAGGTAACTCCCACAGTTCATAGGCACTTTGCCATTAGGCTAATATCAAATTGCCCCTAGGTAGGATGGTCTGGCAAGCTGTTCAGGGTGCACCCCGTCATCTCCCAGAGTCAGCTGAGATAGAATCCCGCCTCCATGCGACCCTAATAGAAGGAAGTGGTTTGGCAAATGTGTGAGTGAGTGAGTGAGTAAACATGGATCATGTATTATGGTTAGCTGCTAGTTCAGGCTACAGTAAGAGAAAACAATGTTGGGATAGTTACTTGTATATTCTTTAATTCGTGGTTTACTGTGTACAGTGAATAGGGCCAAGCTGGGCTCTTCAAGTTGTAGCATATACAACATATACATATAGGCCTACACATCTCTCTTCTTTTAGACTCAGGAACTTCCAGTTGTAGGCAACTTATATGACTTAACATGTGACTATGTAGTGGTGACAAATGTTTTGGATGGACACATTTCAACCATTCATATCAGTTGGATATAAACGATACATTAGTTGTTTCAACCAATCGGTTCTTGCAGTGTTTTTTAATTTATGAAATTCTATGACGGACAATATTAAATGAAAGACACACACAATTCGAAATAGTTAACAATATGATGTACATTGCAGGAAAGACACCAAACAAGTAGGATACATCCCTACACAGCAGGGCTGCTAGTCTGCAAGTTTGTAACAAATGTGAAGTGACATGTGTCTCATTTTGATTTCCTTACCTGTGTGATCTGTAAATTGTGCTACCTGAGGGTTCCTGACACATCAGGAGTCAGCCCGCAGGGGACCTTAGAGATTAAGCCACATAATGGGCTAATACTGCTGCTCCCAAGATTTATAGCACTGCAACATCCAGGACCATCCTGACTTTAAAGACTATAATTAGAACTGCATGGATAACGGTGGATGTGAAATAAGAGATTTAAATTAAGTGAATTTGATACTTTGGAAATGGTATAATATAGTAGCATTAACCATATTACTGTAATGCAGGTGTTTTTATATTAAATATCACACATACATCTGCCTGTGCTTTCAAAACTAGATAAGATTTGTAACTTTTCCTGAATGGTGCAGCGTGCAGTGTCTCAATAGTTTCGGCTATCTTCCATCTTGTCATGTCCACGTTTATAACAAGTTTATTAAAGGCACTCCTCTTTTTACAGCTCCACACTCATCTCCCATTCATTATGGTTGCTTATCTTGGCAGGCAATCTGAACTGCTAGCTAGTCCATTATGCACATATGAAGCCCATCACTCTAACGGTATTGGCCAATTCATCAAACATTTATCTTTTGCCCTCTTACCATTGTTTCAATTTGACTGTCATTCCTGAGGCTTAGGTGCCTTCTTGGAATAAAACAATTACTTTTTCCACCTTAGAGACAGCACTGGTTTAACAACACCTTTTAAACCTAAAAAATTAAAGCTTCATGGAGTTTTTCTGAGCCTAGCAACTTGTGTGCATCAGGCACCTGGGTCAGACCAGAGAGTCTTGTACCTTTTTTTCAAGTGTGGTCAAGAGCCACCTAATTTCAAAAGCTTTTACCTGGTAGTACAATCAACCGATCACAAAATTTTCCCACAATCCACCAAAAATACCTGCGAGAGTATCGGTTTAAATGTACAGAACAGAACCTTTATTAAAAATGTTAAGGTATGATTTTTTTTGGAATCAATTTAAGGAAAAGCTTATTATGCTACTGTGCCAAAGGTTTTTACCCCTCAGCCAGTTATGGCTGGAGGGGTATTGTCGTTGGCTTAGCGGCCCCTTGACAATAACTTTTTTTTGTTGTTGTTGTTTTTTTTTCATTAGAAACCAGTCCACATACATGTGTGCATGAGAAGTGCAACTTTGTGACCTTTTGTGATCCTGAAGCTTGTAGCCAGAGATGTGTACAATAGGTATAAGACACTTCATGGGCCATAGGTAAAGCAACTGAGACCGAGCCCACACTGAAGCAAACTTTGTTGTGAAGCTGGTCAGGTGTTCTTTGAGTATGCAATAGACATGAGTGTTTTGAGACTTCTGCTTTCACATGGGGCTTGAGACACATGAAATAGCTTGGTGGAGTGATGTGGATGTGAAGAAGACTGATAATCAAAGGATCAGCACAGCAGCACTGTCAGGGCAAACACACTAGGGACTGAAATAGCTGCTGGGAGGAAAAGAAAAAGGACCTTTAAAAGTAGAACACAAACAAGGGAATTAATGGCCCTAGCAAAGGGAAGTATCAAAGGCAGAGATATCATGAAAAGGAGTCTTTCATTGAAGAAGATCAATCTCGAGATGGAATTAAACAGAATGAAAGAAAGAAATGTAAGTGTCTGGATGATCTCTGACTTATAGATCAACCTTCTTTAAGAGCATCTGTGTGTGGGAGTGGACTATTTGTGCTTAGCGTTGTTTTGTTAAAGTTCGTTGTTAAAGGTTCAGCAGGTGTGTAATAACAGTAATACAATACATCTCTCTCTCTCTCTCTCTCTCTCTCTCTCTCTCTCTGTCTCCTCCCCCTATAGCCTGGGTGGACATGCGAACTGAGATACCGTAGACTAATGGTTGCAGTGACTGACATTTCAACCAATAATCACAGAGTGCGCCCCCCACCCCCCCTTGTCAGTAGCAGTTTATCAATCAGTGTGTCTGCATTAGTATTTCTCTATCGATCCATCCATCTCTGTCAGGCCATCTCTGTGTCATTGTCTGTGCTCCTGCCCTGTTATTTGGCTCCCTTTGAGCACAGGGAGCATAGTAATTTGTTTAACAGGCCCTGCTTTCAAAAAGAAACTTTGCATGTCAAAAGTTTTAAAGGACCAGTAGAGCTAGATGCACCATGAACACATGACAATAGAAAGTTTTGTGTGTGTGTTTATACTTGCCTTTCCTTGAATAGTAAATAAATAAATAAGCCCCATATAAATGACAGAATAATTAGCTTTAAGATCATGTATAACTACTGATTTCGTGCGAAAAGTCCAAATTGTGCCCTGAATATCAAGCTTTCAAAAAAATGGTCAACAACACTGTATTTTAAAATAATACTAATAGTAATAAAAATAAATGCAGAAAATATCACTATGGAAAATGCAGGGCTTGTCTCACATTTGAAGTGGTGGTGTAGTGGTTAGCACTTCCGCATTACAGCAAGAAGGTCCGGGTTTGAGCTCTGTCCCTGGTGTAGGCATTTTTTTGCGGAGTTTGCATGTTCTTCCTGTGCTTGTATGGGTTTCCTAGGGGTACTTTGGTTCCCTCCCTCAGTCCAAAGACATGCACAGTATGCTAACTGGCTATTCCAGTTTGCCCCTAGGGGTGTGTATATGAATGATTGTGTGTCACCCCTGCAGTGGTCTGGCGAGCTGTTCAGTCGGCTGTGATGGGCTCCGGCTTCCCCATGACCATATTTGAAATGTACCATATCTAATACCTGCATAGTTATATATACTCTACAAGCAGCTATAATGTACTGTTGAGGTTGGGTTTATATAATGGCATCTATATCAACACAAGCTTTGACCTGAGAAAGTAAACAAAAAGTGCTTTTGGCATCTGTGCTAAGCAGAATCACTTTTGGCATCTGTGCTAAGCAGGAAAGCACATCAGTTTTCAAGCTGATTGCATAGCTCCATGAAGTAGCAGTGGTGCATGTGTTGCCATTAAATTCACTATATAGTTCAGGTTAACCCAACAGAATCAGATGAATTCCTTAATGCTTACAACACAGAAACTCTCCATATAGAAACGATATTGGGAAACCAACTGTGTATATTCATCATTTTACCTGAGACAGGGGGCAGCTGTAGCCTAATGGTTGAAAAAGCGGGTTTGGGACCCTAAAGGTCGCTGGTTCGATTCCCGAACCAGCAGGAAAAATGTGTGGTGGTGGGGGAGTGAGTTGCACCTTCCCCTTACTTGACCTCCATGCCAAAAGTGCCGTTGAGCAAGGTACCTAACCCGTAACTGCTCGGCGGGCGCACCAATGTGTGTGGCAGCCCACTGCTCCGAGTGTGTGTGTTCTCACTGTTAATGTGTGTATGCTCACTTTGGATGGGTTAAAGCAGAGGCAATAATTTCCCTGGTGGGATTAATACAGTATATAAAAAAATAAAATTAAGTCCTCTAACTATTAAGATACTGGAGACTTTTGTACGTACACAAGCCAGAACTGAAGCTGATGCGTGTGTATTTTTACAGAAGATATACTGCTGTAATCCATCTGTATCAGTGTACACATCATCAGTACTATGTTATTACTGCATGTGTATTTTGTGTGTAATGGTACATATAATTAGAGATACTTTATATTAAAATGATTTT
>JBCNYH010000027.1:35622476-35637636 GCA_039654325.1 Tandanus tandanus | reverse complement strand
CACACACACACACACACACACACACACACACACACACACACACACACACACACACACACACACACACACTTATTTCCCCCATACTTCAGAAACTATTTGATAATCTTATTTCTTTTGTTTTGCCCCCTCTTATTTTCTGCCTTCTGCTCCAGGGCATATAAAATGAACAACTACACTAAGATTTGATTCTGTGTAATTGTGCAGCCTTAAAATATTTATGTTGCGGTTTTGGCTTTATCGCAGAACCGTTCCCAGAGCTGCATGCTGGATTTGGGAGGTAAATATGGTGGTAGCTTTGGCAAGAACAAAGCGGTCTCTTGACAGGGGCTGTTCTTGTGAGTCAACACGGGATTTCCTAAAGTGCAAAAGGAACAGATCATTCATCATCACAGTGAGGCAAACAGTTATTTTCAGGCTTCAAGATGTTGAAGTCGCTTATTTTATTCAACATTAAAGTCGTGAAAGGGAAAGACAAATCACTGTGATGAGTGAACTTGATTCTGACATGTTTGGAGTCGGATAGTTACAAATTACGGAATGTTGTGCTCTGTAACTATTTCACTGGAATACACTAAACCACTTGCTGGACACACTGAGTGAATTTCTACCTTATGAAAAATGTTGTCAGGCCCTCACGGTCAAATAAATAAAAAGTAATGCACTTGAAACTTAAATGTTCCAAAGGTGCACTCTCTGTGCGGTTCATTTTAAAGGAAGCTGGAGAAAGTTTGCCCCTCCAGAGAATCTTGTGCTCGTACCCACTGCAACTGTCATGCCAGCACTTCCCCAGCATTAGTTATGAATTAGATAATACATGATGTGGCATCCACAACAAGCTCTGTGGGCCATGTGTACACCCCAGCTCTAATTGGCTTCATCATCATGCCGATTGTCTGCTGACCAGTAGTGCAGGTCACCTATTAACAAGCGACAGAGACAAGCTAGCGCCGAGCACAGCCGCCTGAAGATGATGGCATAATTAGTTATTTGTGTTTGCTTTTATGTTGTATCCAGTGGGGTGTCTTGCATTGAAAGACATGCTGGTTTTAGCCATGTTACAGCAGCCTGTAATTAGCACTTTCATTTTCACAAATTTCCCATTGATCTTCAGCGCGGTGCACTGGGTAGAAGAGCTGTGGCTGTAAAGCAGCTGTAGTCTTATTAAGAAATGAAGCATAGATAACCAGAAATCTGGAACATCACTGCAAACTTTTATTGTTTCAATATAATAAATACAGTTTTTTACTCTGTATATTTTGGCAGCTTAAATGAAGTTTAAATGGTTATGTGGAAAATGAAAAAGGCACAGGCCAGACCACATTCTGCAAGTCATATTGCATTTTCTTTGAAAGCTTTTTCCTTTTAGTATAATAAAATTAAAGTATGTTTAATGTGAACGTAATGCATGGGCATAGCTTTGTTTTGAAAACAACAATGATGATTATCATGCAGAAATTTATTCTAAATTATTTTATTTTTCCTCATTGATATCATTCATGTCTCAGAAACAATGCATTTCCATTTATCTTGCATTTAACTTAAAAATAAAATGCAATAATAAGTAATTATAACAGTGGATGCTGTTCTATGTTTAATGTCACCTGGGAGCCAGTTAGAAGAAAATAGGATGCACACTAATTAAAACTGATTCCACAGGCTGATTATTATAATGACAGCCACGGATGATCTAGAGCTTTATTTTAGTTGTGTACAGCACGACTCATACACTGAATTTTTTTCTCGTTATTATTTCATGATTGTGAAATTTATGATATTGTAATTGTATTGCTGTTAGAGATTTACTCAATCCCTGTTAATTTTACAAAGAAATTACCATTTCAAGTTTCTAGTAGCTTTCGACTGCTGTTTGAATGTGAGATTTTTAGCACTGAAAAGGCTTTTTATTTACTACTACCACCCTGAGCATCTAAAACAGCTAAACTGATTTTTTTTATTTGTATTGATTTATTTGATTTTATTTGATTTTATTTGATTATATTGATTGATTCATTTAGTTAGTTAGTTATTTGACAGCATTTGGATCATTTTCTGCTGAATATTAAATAATGGCTGGAAAACGTCTCCAGCCAAAACTCCACCACAGGAAATTGCTGTATGGGCTCAGGAACACTTCCAGAAATCACTATCTGCGAACAATAATTTGAAAATCATTGCATTTTGTTTTTATTTTACATAGGTTCCCAACTTTTTTGGAATTGTAGTTTTAAGTTTAGGGTTTCCAACTTAAGATGTAGCCCATTACAACAGTCACAATGACAGCAGAAAGTATTAATAGATCTAATCAGTGTGTTTACCATTGCTCTAAACATTTTATAGTTTAACTCAAAAGCCTGATGGATGAAAATATTTTTGCTTATATACCATCAAGCGAAGGTGGCATTTAAACCTCCAGATGTGCATAATATGCAGGCGTGTGGCTATGCAGTGCATTTCATACTACCATTGCTTCTTCACATGCATGCAAGGTTAAGTGTTAAGTATTAAGCAGATCCCTCTGCTATATGTAGGTGTGGATTATACAACACACCATGTCATGTTCGATTTCTTATGTACTGCTGCAAAAGCTGTCAAGATTTGCATCCATAACCTTTCCCAATAGACAGGAAAGCTAGGGCAATTAATATGGCTTTGGTGTTTAGTCACTTGTGTAGCACATATTATTGACATAATAAAATCCTACACTTTATACTGATTTACTCATAAATTCATGAACCTGGGAAAAATTGCTGATGGTCAAAGCTTGGAGTCACACAAAATTCAGAGTGTCCGTTTGGGGTCGTTTGTGTCTGTTAAAGCAGCAGATTTACTGAAAAGCTTATACGTGGCTCTTTTTTGTGTGTCATTGAAATGGTTAATCATACTGTTTAGAGGTCTCTTTGAACTTTTGAGAGCTTTGAATCACATTAAAATTGAGTGTGACCACGATTGAAGCTGCTTTTCAATCATGACATTATGGCATTACATACTGGAGCGCCACATGGTTTGCATCAGACTCCAGCACACTTTAATACAATATGAATACCATAACGTTTGAACATTTTGACCTTTTCCAAGACTCTCAAATTGTATCCAGAGAGTTCGAAGCCCAGCCTGCCTTAACAGAAAGTGTCTTTATTGTTTTTCAACCGTTATAGTGATACTTTTCTTTTTTGCCTTGACACAAATCTCCTGGTTGAAAGTGACACTGCTTTTTTGGAAAGTATCTAAATATTTAGCATGTGCACACTTTAGCTCAAGGAGACATTTATTATAGTCTGTTGCAAATCCTTTTCTCTTCTGCATTGATTTTCCCTTCCTGCATGCTCGAGTAGCCCCAGAACTATGTATTAATGGAAGTGGTAGAAAATGAGCTGTCTTGCTCGTGTCGGTGTATCTGCATTGCTGATGTGTGTTGCAAAGCAGGAAGGTCATTTTGCGAGCTGTAGTTATGAGGACAGCATAATTGGGAATGCTTTTTTTTATTGGATTTCTTGAAATTGATTGTTCAAAATAAAGGGTTTAAACAAGTGCGTGAAGAAAACAAGAGAATTGGAAAAGGCTATTTGGAAACCCTCCCCAGAGTCAGAGCTAAGAAGAGGTACTTGGAAAGCCTTGAGCTGTGTTTTTTTGGGAAATTGGGCGTGCAGGAATGCTATAATGTGATAATTCTCTTAGAGGACTCACGGGTCGTGGAATGTGATGGCGTGAAACCACATTGAGTGACTGGGCATCTTTTTGGAAAAATACATGTGGTTGTGTGTAGACTGCATTTTTTTTATTTTTTTTATTTTTTTTCCAGCGTCTTCTGAAGTACCATGAATGTTGTTAAAGTATTGCGTTTAACTAGCCATATCTGTCAAAACACTTTTGACAACACTTTGGCAACCTGTACAAACACTTTTCTGCAGACATCAGTTGGTCAGGATTCAGTCCCGTGAATGTTTCTCTGACATCTGCATCTTAAACACATTTTTACAGAGGATGAAGTAACTGCTCCCACTCCCTTAACAAAATAATGTTTGGTAGGTACATAAATTGTAATGTCTCTGAAATGTCAACTAGGTTGTGCTTGGATGAAGTGTTTGACTTGATATTCATGTAGGGGTACAAGGTTTCTTCCACATCCTCCTCATGGGTAATGAAAAGCAGACCAGAGCATTTGGAGCCAGGACTGAGGTCCCATCAGTTCTTGTCACATAGACGGCGCTCTGGGTAATCCACACTGGCAGAGCCAGGAAAATTATGAAGTGGATCTCCTCTGTGCATTTTTCATATTAATCTGCCTCTCAGCAGAGGAGTTCATATCACAACAACAGCATAACAGAACCAGTCAGCGATAGACCACCTGAACATGCCTCATAGAACATGTTGCCTTTTTTTTTTTTTTCAAGCATGAGAAGGGCAAACGATTTTCTTTCCTCGTTCCTCCACTCTCTCCTTGTAATCTCCCATGTACGGCTGGTAAAGGCTTGTGCCATATTCATCTCCTTGCGTGAGAATTATGAGTTCCCTGAAGTGTTCAAACATAATAAACAGAGGGCTATAGAGCTCAGTGCCACTGTGCCTTCAGTGTGTTTGCTGAATCATTTTATGGGATAAATCTTTCCTTAGAGACAGCTATAAAATATCATTCACACTGGAAAGTGCAACTCAACTAAATAAATTGCTTGGAAACGCAGTTTTATTACCACTTTTCGCAGACAGATGTACCTATATTTGTAAAGCTGATAGTAGCATGTGACCATATCTCTGCTGTATTGAGATTATGCATGAGGAGAATATGAAATAAAGTGCCATATTTTTACTGCATGATGAACTGTCACCAACTCATGTCAAACTGATGCTAATTTAAACAGCAGAATAGTCTTTTTTCACACTTGAGGGTTTTTCCTTTCCAGAACCGTGCTCGCTTGCCCTGAGATTTCAGTACATTTGATGTAGTGTGAAAGCTGTTTTAGAGCCCAGAAGTGGTCCACAGATCCAATCCCCTGCTCCCTTTGAAAGCAGTGGTCTAGCACTTGCTTTAACTGAAACCTGGTGTGACGCACATCATGTATGGAAACTTTCTGCTCCCAATACACTGAGTAAATGTGATTGGTTTAACTTATCGCATTACTTCTGATTTCCAGTTTCTTGGTGGTGGGAAAGAGGTTATTATCAATATATGGAACATTTGGCCACAGCTTATAAAGTCTTGTGATGTAGGCTTGTGATGTAGGCTTGCCATGTGCTGTGTCCTATATTATCACTATTATGCATGATAACCTTGTAGGCCAAACAGTACAATATTCTTACATAGCAATGAAGCTTTGTTTCTGTAAGTAGGACATCTTTGTTTTGTGCTTTCTTTGATATCACAGTGAATAAACAAGTCTTGTTTTAATCTGCATAACTAATAATCTTGTAAATGGCTTGTCCTTGATAGTATTGCTATGATTTTGTATTTAGCTGAAAGCATTGTCTGCTGCTACGTGATTGTTGCTACCAAAGAAAAATTCATTCATTCATTCATTCATTCATTTGTTGAATCGCTAAATCCTACTAGGGTTCTTACTGTCTCAGCTGATTTTGGGCGAAGGCAGGGTACATCCTGAAAAGTATTAAGAGCCAACACACACAACCACTCACACTCACACCTAGGGACAATTTGGAACAGCCAATTAGTCTAATGTGCATGTCTTTGGACTGTGGGAGGAAACTGGAGTACCCGGAAACTCACGCAATCCTAATAGTAGGATTAAGCAATTTGGCAAATGAGTGAATGAGGGATGAGTATATATACATATATATCCATAGTTCTGTATAAAAGAAAGCCTATGATTTTGAGCCCCGACCTGAGATGACCCCAGAATCTATGCTGGATGAATTCCTCAGTATTTGGGCCAAGTGGAAAAACGCCCTCTTGTACTCATGCTTGGCTCTCTGTCTGTCTGCACTGATTGCACACTACATTCTGAGCAGCATGCTATGGGGTTTAAGGTTGTGGGAAATGTTTGATTCAGTGCCCTCCTCATGATATCAACTACATAAACAGAAAGTCTTAATACTTCAGAGTTGAGTACACTATAGCATCATCCTTCTGTCCCACTCACATATGCGTGTGCTGTCTACAGGCCTGAGAAACCTCCTCCTCATCACACTGTTGTTTCTCCTACTGCAAAGCCAGCTGGATAAGAGTAGCAACTCCCACACATGTTGTGTCAAAGAGAGCTGAGGACAGCCTGGGCTGTTCCTCATCACTCCTAGGGGACCAAGTTCGGGACAGATCTGGTGTTGGAAGCTGCTGAAATAGCTCTGGCAGCTGGAGTTCTGGAGGTCACCACAAGGACATCGTTTATGGAAGAAAAAAAAAGAAAACAACACAATTAGAGGCAATGACTCACAGCGTCCACATAAATCAGATAACATTGCACATCATAAACAGACCGTAAAACTTTAAAGCACAGATAATTGTTAGTAATAGCCTCTCAATTGATTTATGGACTAGTACAAAACTGAAAGATATGAGCAGTTGACCTCAGTGTCACGCCACTCTTATTACACAAGTGGCATATTGTAGGATCCTGTTTGAAAACAAGCAGATGTTTTTTTTTTTGTTGGTTTTTTTGTTTGTTTGAGCAGTCATGATGAAGTTTTACATTTGTATTACTTCATGGAATGTGAGCGAGAACAGTTTGGAGTTTGTATTCCCATCTGTCAATTGTTTTTTTTTTGTTGCAGCTTTTAGAGATGAGATATAACACAAAGCTGTTTTTAATAAAATATGTTTTCAGGCTGGAGAATCATATGTTTAATCAAGTCTCTCTTTTTTTTTAACTTGAATAATAACTGTGGGTTTATTACTAGTGGTAACAAAAAGGTCCTGTATCTCAGTATATTATTTTGTAAACGATTACATTGTTAGGTTAGCTAAACATATGTATTTATTACGACGATCCCAAATATGATAAAAATGTTTTGTTTTTGTTGTTTTTTTTGTGGAATACAGTAAATTTTTCCACATTCTTACTTGTCACTTGGGAAAAAAGAGCCAACATTTAACTTAGGCATACCCTGAGCCAAAGATGCAAATCCTCTAACAGCATTTAGCCTCCATTCCCTGTCTGGGTCTTATCTGTGGACAGGCTGAGTTATGCTAACACTAAGTGAGTTGCTGTTTCACTTCAGATACAATACTCACTCAGTGATGTTTTTGCAATTACAGAGGCACAGACAAGCACGTCCCACAGCGCCAGTTCTCATAGTTTAATTACAGTTTAACTTTTCAGTTTTCCTCAGATGATTGTAAGATGCTGCCAGCCTAATTAAACACAGATGGCTTATTCTGAAAGGATTCAGTGTGCGTGCACCACATTGCTCGCGACCGTGCCAGAGCAGGAGTTTAGATGGAGCCAGATCATTAGGCAAATTTAAAGTAATCCTCCCTCTGATTGTATCACATAACGCTAATTGTGTCATCATGATTTATATACACATGCAAATAGGCTCGGTCGCTTCTGTTACTCTTGTAACACTTAATTTAGGTTTCATTAGGGTGAGGGGACGCTGATAGAGATTTATCTCCCACTCAGTCAGTTCAAGGATAAGCATATATCTGACCTCGGAGACAGATGCGCATCCACAAGAGAATAACCAGCTTTACATGCCATGTTTTTCTAACAGTTGTGTTTTACTGACTGAATGAGTAATTTGTGGTGTTTTATAAAGACTAGGTGTGTGTATATTATAAATATTAAGAATATATCATGTGAAAATACGTGAATAATTAAGGAAATCATTTATTTGTTTTCCAGTGAACTTTTTAACTCAATGTGTCCTAATGATCAACACTAAGCATATGCAGGGTGATGAGAAAGTGGCTGTGACAAAGATGGAGGACTTTTCTTTCCCATGGGATCCAGGAGCGTTTCTCAACCGGTGTCAGGCTCCTGTGGGGGCGAGTAGTCTGGGACCTCCGGGGGTGCTGGAGCCAGCGAGGCAGCGGGGAATCCATTACCCAAGCCAGGCATACCCAGACATGCTCAGCTCTTTCACTGCTTTCTGCTGCTGTGACGTGAAAGCGACCAGCTCAATTCTTATACGCCCAGCAAAGATGGACATGAAGAGACTCGATAAAACCAAGTCAATGCATTTCACCCACTTCTCAAACACTCCCGTTTGAAGCATTTTGCATGAACTGATACAATAGGTGTACTTAACCTATAGGAACTCGTTCCTTACAGCAATCTTGGGTGACTTGGATTCCACCCAAGGATTCCAAAAGAAGGTTGTGCTATTCAAGTTTATGCTTACACAAGGCTTCTTTGTGGTTTTTCAAGCTTGTCACAGACATCAGGCCCAGTACGGGGGGGAAAAAAAAACGATATTGTTTCCAGCACTTGGATTTCTTTCGTTCTGACATCTGCCACTCTGTAAAGATGATAAATTCTTGCCTCATTAACCAGCGGTGTGGGATTACAGCCTGACAACACATTAATCACTTGCCTCTGTGGCAGGCCCCACTCGCAATAGGCATTGTTAACAAAACTTTTCTAATATGTCACTCTCCTCACTGACAGCCTGTAATGAATCATTCTGATTGACAGCTCTGATAGATTACACTATTTATGCTGTGTGTAATGAAAGATAGCGTTTCCACCTACTGTCATACCTGAGATGATGATAGCCCACCTCTGAAATGAACATACACACATACACGGAGGAGAAAAGAGAAGCAAGAAGCGCCAGATCAGACAAGTATTGACACGGCTTTGTGAAGAACACAGAGTTGTGCTTCGTGGTAGGTGGTGGTTTTTTTCTTTTTCATACTTTTTTAAAGGAATTCACGGTTTGGTAGTGTGCTCTGCATTTAATCCGTATTGTGATCTGGACTACTGATATGCACAACTTGAGTTGAAACAACTTTCTGATTGGTATCATGATTATAATGCATGATTTGCAATAAATTCACATTGTACTTAAAGGCGCTCACCTACCCTTATTTTCCGTATTTAACACTTTGACTGCCTTTTAGTTACAAATACTTTAAGATCCCCTAACCCCACCCCAAGCTCTTGTTGAAGGTTTGTCGAGAAGAGATGTAGACCAAAAGAAGAAGGAATTTGAAAAGAGAAATAGTCCATCATGCGGCTGACAGCTAGTGAATTCGGTGCTTTTCTTTTGAGACAGCAAGCTGTCAGGAATTAGTTAACAGGAGCATATTGTGGAGAGGCAGGTAATTTAGCCTCATTGATGGCATCACATAATGGCCTGCAGGAGTCGGCTCCCTGACCTGCCACTGCTTTGTGTATAATGCAGAATTTAGTGGCATGCTCAATGCATCCTGTCAGCTGCAGGATTGGATTCTCAGCCCACTGTAGCTCAGCTTGCAACATATTGGTCAATTATTTCTGAGGCTGTCAACCCTGGGAGACACTGTTATTTAGTGTGTGTTAACTTTGCATCATTAAGACACCATGCGACAGGAAGAGGCCCTCATCAGCATTATATATTTTGATTCAACTGAGAATTGCCTGAGCTCCCGTTATGTTAAGGTAGCATGAACAAATCACAGCCGTTGACAGAGACTCATAGGTCGAAACTCTTTTAACTGTTGATTTAAGTGCAATTCGCCAAAGAAACCATTTGTTTAGACAGCTTTTTGCTTGACCAAGTGGCATCACATATCTGAACCTTTTCCGACGTGTCACCTCAGCATTGCTTGGGTCATTTATAACCGAGCATTTACAAATAGTAGAAATGAGCATAGACACTTTCAGTGCCTCGTCGACGGCCAGCGTAATCTTCCCGTTACAGAATTGCATTAGTCAATTAATATTTCACCATTTATGGGACAAGGAATCGAACGAAGTGTTTAGCAGTGTGACAGTGTTGACTTTTATTTGCAATGAGTTCATAGGCTATTAAAAGATGCAGCAGTAAATAAACAAGCTGATGGTGTCTGCAGAGAGTGAAGAAGTGTTGCTGATGCCGGCACAGAGGCTCAGGCAGCGGAGATGGAAGAAAATGAGCATCTTATTGGTGGATATTTTTGCACTGCAGCAAGTTTATGGTTGTCAGGTCAGACAGTGATTAATGAGAAACTTAAGTAAGTCTGTATTACAGGGACATGATTACCATTTGACAACAGCTGTAATAGCATCCTTCAATGTCTGTTTTTCTTCCTGCTCTGTTTTTGTTTTTTGGGGGGTTTTTTTGGACTCAAACGGATGTATAGTTTATACGTGAGAAGGCTAGTGGAGGGTCGGACCTGCCCTAACAGGTAGAACTGACACCTCAGCCGGAGTACCCACAGAGGTGGAACGGAGAGCTGCATCTTTCACATCAGTTTGACTCTCTTTGAATCAGTTGGTGAGATCTCTGCACCTGAAAACAAACAGGCAGGGCCACACGAGATTAACTGAACCAGAGCATTGCATTAAATCTTAATGTCCTGCCTTTCTGTAGCCTGATCAAAAGAGGTTCTTTTATATCCGTCCGATACACATGGACGTCTCCTTAAATGTTTCCTCTAGTGTTCTGTTATTCTTTTTTTCCCCGAACCTATGGCGCTATATCAGCCCTATATCTGTTGCCATTTCGCATTCCTAATTCACACTGGGCATAACTCCACTCTCTTTATTCAGCATTTGAAATGAGAGAGGTATGAAGCCATCACAACACAGTCCTCCTGCTGGCTCTGTGGTCAACTGCAGGTCAGCCAGGTCAAATGACGCTCACGCGGTATTCATTCCTCATGATGGATGCTGCATTGCTGATTAACTAAAATAATGGCCACCGCAGTGTGTTGGCTCATTTTGCTTGAGGCTCTTTACCTGTGTGTGTGAGTGTGTGTTGCCACCTCTGGGCATCAGTAAGCAGGAAGGTTTTATCTTGTACGGTGATGGAAAAGACTTCATCTTGTTTTTTAATTAACTGCACACCACATAGGTGCTGATGCCGGTCATGACCTCTGACATTCATGGCTAGCTATTAATATCCAGTATATGACCTTCGGGAAACTGGCAGTGGGCAGGAAGCTGACAGATTCATTGCTCCTGTGCACTGAATAAGGTTGTCACATATTTAAGTGCTTGAAATGGGTCCAAGGCGCCATAAACCTCCGACATTTTAATTCGGCCTGGACTGCAAGGCAGATTTTAGTCATATAAATGTTAGCTCTTGAATAATACAGGCATGGCTAATAGCTCGGATTAAGGCATTACTAGGACTAATTCAGCCATGGTAATATTCAGACATTAAGCAGGCATGAGCTTCATGCCATCCTAAAAAATTAATTCTGACTGATGTAAAGTCCTGAGGTGAAATCATGGCAGCTGTAACAGAATACGCAGACACTTTGTTTTTCTTGTTTTCTCTAGCGATAGGCCAGGTTGCCTTTGTATCCACTGTGTTGTTATCTGATGCTAGTGTTGCCTTTGCCTCAAACGCAGCCCAGCTTTTGTCTTGTGCCTGCTTGTGTTTTCTCAGGGTGGGCTGTGTTGGGTGTTGCATTTGATGAGTGACCTCAGGACACTGAATTGGAGCTTAGAGAGTGCAGGACTGCTGTTCTATTGACAGACGAGAGGATAAGCGGTAGAGTGTTCTCTCTGAAGCAGGTGTTATAAGGGAACATTCTTATGCTCAGATCAGGAGCTGCAGGTCAGCCTTTGAAATTAGGACGACAGACTTGAAACATGGCCCTGATGTTTTGTTTTTTTCCCCCCTCTTAATGAATAAAAAAGAAGTTGCAGGTGCAAGCATGAATTATGCCACGGAACAAAGCATCATTCGCCAGATCTTGAACTGATATTGGCATAAACATGCACTATGTAAACCGGTTATACAATAAACATCCCAGGCTTGTGTTTGTTTAGCAGTTGGCAGTATCAATCAGCAAGCTTGCATAAGGTAATGTGATAAGTGGCGCATCCTGCTTTCATGACACCTGGGCCTTAAAGCACATGGGATCTGGCCCTTTTCTCCCCATAAAGCAATCTACAGCCAGTGCATTGGATAGTTTTACCATATCCTGTCATAACTCATCGGATTTCCAGACATCTGAGAGCCTTTGTCATCTGCCTTCTAGACAGCTCTCCAGCTTGCTCTTTGTTTAGGCACTGAAATATTATGTGTCCTCCTCTCTGTGGATTTATTTTGTTGATTCTTACAGCTTTTGCTGTTCTGAATTCACCAGATAAAACCTTTGATAAAATTATTTATAACGTCTAACAATTCTAAATAACAAGTTCTGCTACTGACTCAGGTCATGAAAAATAACTTTATTGCTTTCATCAGTATTGAGTCGCTTTTTTTCCCGACCAACTCATACTTTGTGTCATGAATGTCATGGTTGGTTGACGTCTGTCTTGTGCTTGGCTTGAGCTGTCTGTGTGTGTCAGTTAGGTGAGAGGCTGTTTGCTTCCAGGCCGCTCTCGGACCGGACGCCTCTGCGGCACTGCTGGCTGCAGCCAGGCTTTGTCCTCATCATGCCAGACATGACAGGCCTCCTTCTCTTTGGTGTTGAGAGTGATTGCTTTCTGTGGCCCTGTGGGAAACCCAGTCAAAATGGTGGCTGCCTTTTTTTATCTGCTCTCTCTTGAACTACATATGAGACAGTGAATCAATATTGTGTGTTCTAATATGAACTCCTTACAATAGCTTGTATTGCACTACACATATCTTAGAGTTTCAAGATTTATTTTTACATTTATTGTATCTTTAGTATATATTAAATATAAGAACAGAAAGTCAATTAACCTTATATAACAGCAGCTCAGACAGTAGCTCTGGCTGCAAGGCAAATCACAGCTTTACAGTAATGCACTAGTGGTAATGCGATATTGTTTTTGTAATAAGGTACACAGGAACCTTTATTCTTTTAAGTTTGTTCTTTTAAGTTTTCCAGTGCTGGAAATGCTTGAAGATGGAAGTCTTTGCATTTCAGTTTCTCACTATGGCAACAAGCTGCATTAATAAATTATTTATTTATGTAGTAAATTGAAGACAGAGAAAAAGGAGTTTGGAGAATAAACACCTATTTATTTACACCTATCAGAAATAACTTGAAACCAATGAGAGGTGAAGTAAATAACAGTGATTAGTATATACTCCAGGGGATTGGCGCAATCTGATTGGTCCTTTATCTCGGGATGAGAAATCATTATTCCAGGAGGATAATGCTTGAATAATGCTCCTTTTCCCAATAAGTTGAATCGCCCGCCATATTGGTTTTTCCTATCAGCTGTCAGTTTCGATATTAAATAAAGAAAAACACAGCCAGAAAAAGCCAGATGATTTTCTGATTCAGGGTTTTTCATGTGTCTGAACTGCATTAAACAATCTGTACCTGCTCATTTGTGATATGAAGAATGTAATCTGTTTGAATAAAGTTTCACGTGTATGCCTAATGTCTCTTTAGTCATATAATACTGACAAATAAAGACTCATCTCATCTTATATTAACTTATGTTGGCATCTTGGCAGCTTGTTTTTGTTTGTTAAGTATATGAGTAGGGACGACAAATAAGGCCGTCATGAGGCTTCAGTATTGTTAGTGTTTTTATTAGTAAATCAGCACTCCAAGTTCTATATAGAGCTCAGTGATATTTTAGTGTTTATGATTACCTTTGCTAGGTATAGATTGACAGTTACTAGGGAGTACCAATGTGGCGGCAGCGGGACTTGTGTCGGACGTGCTCATAACGTATCGTAATGTCTTTTGTTATATATAGCTCAGTGATCTGTACTCACTGGATAAGAGCAGTCATGTGTTCTGATTGGTTTTGTAGTTCTAAGATAACACTGCATATACAAAGGGAAAAAACCGATGTGGTAGAAATTCCATGCTAAGCCAAAAGCCAGCTCTTCCATTTATTTTAGACTTGTTTCAACAAAGTTTGTAATGAAAGTATTTGATGGTAAAAATTTATTGCTTTGTTTGTTTCATTTTATTTTTCATTTTTAAGAATTAGGCATTTAGGCAAGAGTGTAAAACACACCTTTACGGAGTGCAGCTTACTTACATTTCCATGTAGTACATATTAAACTCTCAATGAGAAATCTCAAAAGACTCTGTTAGCCACAAATCACTTACCTCTGCACGGACCACACAGAGCTCATCTGACCTGCCTCTGTAATTGTTAAAACATGAAAAATAAATGATAAAAATCTCGTTTTAGTTTGCTTTTCTTTATGTTTCCATGTACACACAGCCCTTATGCACCTGCTTGCACATATGGACCAAGTTCACCTGTGTCTGTTAAAATAATTATTTTTTTAAATAAATCATAAAAATCTGTGCTTTTTTGATGTTCCTGGTAGTATATGCTAAAAACTATTGTTCATCTCAGGCTCGGGGTATGTCGCTGAATTGAATCGTTACCATGGACATTCTATCTCAGGGACTGTCCACCTTGCCTTTGGCGACTAATTATTAATTGTTAAAAAAGGATGTGCTGTGAGCTGCTTGGTCCCATATGACACTCACACCACAGTCCACCCTCAGAGGCCTTGTGTTGTGTGTAGAGTTCATGTCTCGATGAATTGGAGCCATTTTGGTTGACATAGTAGTTTTAATGTTATGGCTAATCACCTATCATATCATACATATTGTTATGGTGACAAGTGCCAGTGTTCCAGATTAAATACAAACTCATTAATTAATTTTTTTTCTGAACTGCTTAATCCTAATTAGGGTTGTGGGGAGGGGGGGGGGGGGGGTGTTTGTTG
Organism: Tandanus tandanus; assembly: GCA_039654325.1. Lineage (NCBI taxonomy): Eukaryota > Metazoa > Chordata > Actinopteri > Siluriformes > Plotosidae > Tandanus > Tandanus tandanus. The sequence goes on along the minus strand of JBCNYH010000027.1, from coordinate 35,622,927 downwards.
GCGCCCATGTCAGCCAATTCTGGGTGAGGGTGGGGTACACCCTGGGCAGCTCGCCAGGCCTTTGCGGGGCAGAAACACGCTGACGGCAGCTGGCCTACTCTTTCTGAACGACAGCAATGGCTCTTTTACATGCTTCTTATCACAGACAGTGAAAGATATGGTTGGCCTTTGATAACCCAGTTAGCTGCACTCGGGGAGCAGCAGTAACAACTCGGTGATAGTGGGGCTTGAACCCTCGACCTTCAGATAAAAAAGTATAATGTATTTCTGGTCCTGCTATGATCTGGTGAGCTGTTCAAGGTGTACCCCACCTTAACCCAGTGTTGACTGAGCTCCAGCCTCCCCACGACCCTAGTAGGATTAAGCTGTTTGGCAAGTGATTGAGTGTGTGTGTGTGTGTGTGTGTGTGTGTGTGTGTGTGTGTGTGTGTGTGTGTGTGTGTGTGTGTGTG
>JBCNYH010000027.1:35598269-35609531 GCA_039654325.1 Tandanus tandanus | reverse complement strand
CAAAGTATTTAATAAGAATATTTCATTCATTCAGATCTAGGATGTGCTATTTTAGTGTTCCCTTTATTTTTTTGAGCGGTATATGTATATATATCTGTCCAACCATTGTCTATACTACTTGCTGAAGCTGAAGCCAATCCGAGCTGACATTCACACCTAGCGGGAATTTGAAGTAGCCACTTGTACATGTCTTTGGGCTGTGGGAGAAAACTGGAGTACCCAGTAGAAACCCATGCAAGCAAAGGAAGCACATGCAAATTCCATACAAAAGGATCCCAGTCAGCTACAAGGTTTAAACCCAGAACCTTTTTGCTGTAAGGCAATAGTGTTAACCACTGCATCACTATGCCACCCCAACAAGGTAAATTATCTCAATAAACATTTTAAATGAATGAACTATAACTGCTTTTTTCCTGTACACTGAGATGACTTTTCTCATTACACTTGCACATTTTTATGGACCTGCATTTGAAAAGGAAGTTTTTGTTTCTGTTGTGCTCTCAACATTGTGTTCTTCAGTATTAAACCCCAAGAACAACATGTTTAGTTAGCACAGCACAGATAACAAAACAACTCCGTAACCCCTTTCCTTCTATTGATCTGTACTCACAGATAAAAGAGCTATGCTAAAATCATGCATTTTTCATTGCACCATCAGTGGTTCACTTGCAGCCTTTGCAATTGACACTAAGGATTGCTTAAAGCTATACTTATGAATGCTGTCTGGTTTTACTCTATTGATTGCATGGGTTTGAATCTTGGATATTGGAGACAACAGTCCCCTGACAGCGTTTTGCTTTGCTTTGATCAGTATGTTGGCTTTGAGCGATTGTGAACAATGAAGTAAATGAGGCTCTCCATGTAGTGAGGAGATACAGCACTTTATTGTGTCTCCTACTGAAACATCATAACTACATCACAGTATGTTTTCTTGTTGGAAAAGGAATTAGCATTGTGGACTGAGCATCCTGTTTGATGTGACTGAGTTCAGTATTAATACTAATATTAATAATAATACTATTACACAAAAAAGTGCATTTAAATATCTCTGTGAAACACATATTATCGTGTATGCATTAATGTTGTACTTTTTATTTGTATGCAGAACTCAGACTAATGACACGTATTCTTTCCTGAAATTAAAAAAAATCACACAGTATGATCACACAGGCTTTTTAGCTCCTACCCAACGAGAGCTATAGGAATTGGTTTTGTCTGTCCGTCACACTTTAATTTATGCACCTTTACTTGCCGCACGCTATAGAAGGGGCTTTCAAGCTTGGTGTGCTGGCTTACTACTGTGAGTGCTAGGACGAGTCTGTGTGTGAGTGACCTTGACCTACTTTTCAAGGTGACAGATGCAAAACTGTATATTAGCCCGCACACTGAAGCTGGGGCTTTCAAACTTGTTATGCTTATTCTATATTGGCATATTATGAAATGGGCCTTTCGGCGGAAGTGTCTGGTCTATTTTATTTTTTTTTTTAAAGGAAACAAATCAACTTGCATATAAATCTTGTCACAGCCTCGACAAACTCTAGAACTTCACCTCACCAAATTTCCCAGGATGCACCTTACCGATCAGCATCACCTCACTTCTGACTTACACATCACATGACATCGCCTTCGCCCAGAGTCGATTGAGATAGGCTTCAGCCTCCCCTAGCAGACCCTAGTAGAATTAAGCAGTTTGGCAAATGACAGAGTGAGTTGTTTCGCTATGGTCATCACAGCAAATAGTCTCGAAACTATATACACAGAATATTTACATAGCTTGTGTGCCCTATTACATCTCTAACACTGGGTAAGCTACCTTGCTGACAGCTAACTATCTGAAGTGGTGAAAAACATAACATTAATGCTTATGAGCGCTCCCATCATTTCACAGTGGTTAACAAATTGATCAAAATTCTCCAACAGGGAGTTGTTGTTTTTTTACCTTTCCTCTATGTTCAGTTCAGATAACGAAGACTAGCGAACGACGTATGTGAAACTATGTACATGTTTTGTGAACATTAGCCAGACAGCTTGACCCAGCTACATCCTCTTAAATAAGATTGCTCTGGCAGTTATATATTAACGGGGGGAAGGTATGTATGTAAAGGTATTGTTTGTAAAGCCTAGATTCCACTGGAGCTGATTGTGGCCACAGTGCTTTTGATTCCATCAGATGTCTCACACCACGTTTCAGAATTATCCCAGAAGTGATGATCTGCTCTGCAAAAAATAGCTGTGCACAGCCACACAAAAATTACAGGGAAATGAGCAGATCAGTTAACAAAATCGGGCAAATCTCTCTACTTCTGAAATGCCGTTGGAGTATAAAGCATGTCTTGTGTCTTGAGTACGAATGCATGTCTCCTTTAAAGAATGACTTCTTGGTGAAGAATCATCTGGAACTTATGGTTGACGTCGATATGACCTGTGCTATATGAAGATTTCTTTAACATTTTGAAATGTGATGTTCAGTCAAGGCTTTTTTGGTTGCATCTCCTTAGCCTGTGTGGAATTGCACGATTTTGGCGCATTGTTCATTTCATGATTAGTAATCATCTGAAATGCTCTGACTGTCATGTTTTAACTGGAGGACTTTACATTTGATTTGCAGGAAGAAATATATGTATTTCCTTTTATGATAATCACCTAATCATTTGCACACAGAGAGGTGATAGACATGGGAAACACATAGCGAATTTTAATTCTTTATTTCTTGGGTTTTTTCTGTTTATTCTGGAGAAAAACTATAAAAGGTTCTCACTGGCTGTAGCTAGAGTGAGTGATAGAGAAAGAGCGAGCCCTTTTAATATTTTTTGAAATGCATGTGAGTTTCTTGGAGGGAAGAAAGGTGTGGCTGCTTGACTGCTAGTGCAGCATATATGTCAGAGCTCATTGTTCCATCTAGGCTTTCTCTCATGTCCAGAGGACGAACTTAAGAATAGGTCCCCACAGGAAATAATTCCAGAAGTGATGTTGTGGTGATGGTGGTTGCTGCTGTTGTCAGGTGTTAAATAACACTTTGGACCAAGGACAGCTAAATGACAGAGTCCTCTCTGGGAGAATATAAAAAGAGGAAAAATATAGTGCAGAGCAGCAGGAAGGACTCCTCAAAGAGATGACCATCAGCACAGCGCCAAAATGTTTGGCAGCACACTGCTGCCATGGTATAATTGGAGCGAAAACATATATGGGTGCAAATAACCCCCTGTCAGTGGCATTAAAAGGAGTACAGTTGATGGCTGAAAGAAGGAAAAAAGACAGAGAAAGTAGGGGAAAAGTGGAGGCTAAGTAAAAGGCAGAAGAAATGGAAACATGGTGGCTGTTGGAAAGAGAGAGAGAGAGAGAGAATATTTCAGATAGTTCGTAGCTGGTTGGCCATGCTGGGAAACCATAAATATTTCTAAATAAAACAGTTGCTTTGTCATTCAGTGGTTCTGTGACTGTTTTGTGACATATTTTGTATGTAGGCGAGCTCCAGGAGAGAAAAAGTTACATTAAAGATGACATCAGCGATGAAAGTGGGCGATGTGTGTGTTTAATGCACAGACACAGCATCACCGATCAAAGCGTTCCCTATCATTAACACCAGATAGCCCCTGTCTTCATCTTTCAGTGACCAAGAAACAGCTTCGAGAGGAATGTGGGATGACACCATCTTGTGGGAAATGCTGCAGCTGCACTGCAACAGATGGATTAAAAATGGAACATCACGCTTTACTATACCAGTGTTTTGAATCATTTTTCTCACAGTGTCTTAAGGTTACATTTCTAAGAGAATAAACGTTGTTTACTTGTTTTGTTAGGGAAAGAAAAACACACATAGCTCATGTGAAGCGCTCGATGATGTGAGTGTGGTGCTCCTAGGCCGAGGGAGGGCTCCCTGCTGCGCCATTTACCACTGCCTCAGCCTCTATTTGTTTAGCTGCAAAATCACTCTTAAAAAGCAAGGCAGGAATTGGCATGCCCCCTTGCGAGGAAAAACTTTTGGCTGTGATGATGCCTGGGGGGGTGGGGTTGCTGGGTATTATCTGGCTCTCACTCAGTTTCTCACACATCTCCGAGCGGTGTTACTGACAAATGCACTGCTTATGCTGTGTACATTTGAAGACTGGCCTTGACCTCCTCCTCTCAGTCGAACGTGTCAGAATGGTAATGCTTGCAGAGCGATGGGAGGTTAAATTAAGTTTTCACATGCTGTCAGCTAGCATTTATTTATTAATTTACGAAACATTTAGCTACTTTTCCTCAATTATAATCCTGAACAGAGCTTGTCTTGTTTTTCAAGGCAGCTGGGCGGACGGTCATTGTCTGAGCTCAGATTGCAGCTTTAGCTCACTGGTCGCCCTCATTAATCATCCCTTCAGACTATTTATAACGTCAGAGCCACCGCACCATTGGCTTTTATCATGGTGGCACCCAGTTTGGTGGCGGGAGGAAGCCTAATTATTAACTGCTCAAATGACAGTCGGCGCTGTTCCGTCAGCGAGCAGATTGACAGGCAGACTGAGAGAAAGGCCGCGAAACAGCACTGAGCCACCTGACCCATTTTTCCTCCCCCTCTCAGGATCCCAGCAAACCACGTCCTGTTTTTGTGTTCCTCCACAGTCGACTGTCTCACGAGCAGATATGCCACTGCGCTTTAAGGTAGATGATAGATGGCGTTATGTTTCATTTGAGCTTGATGACATTAGGAGCTGGTTCCTCGGTTTGTTGTTGACAGGTAAAAGTAAGAATGAGTTGGTTCAGATATGTAAATGGATCATGCCTGAAAATAGATGCATGCTTGCCTGTAATTAGCACTTGATCTGTCTGACAGTTGTAATTTTACACTAGACAGTCTCAGATTGTATTGTCGCTTCTTGAGCTGCCAATGGTGTCAAAATAAATTCACAACATCATTTAGGAAACAGCCTAGCTGTCAATCAGGCTTTAGGCTGACTTATCAAACTCTGACATATTTGCGGTGCAGGTTAATCTAATGTTTTAGAACTGCGGTATGAATTATTGTGGCGTCCTGATAACCTTGAGACGGAAACTGGACTGCTGCAGGGAGGACTGCTGGGAAACATGAGCAGAATCTCCCCTGTGCAGAATGACAGTCTTTGTTATTTGTCTTCTGACACCATGGCAGACAGCTATCAGGAAGAAAGAGAACTCACTGTGAGCTGGGACGAAAAAAAAAAAAATATGAGAGTCAGACTCACCCCCACTCCTCCTCCCTAAGCTTGAGATCCCCAAATAATGAAAGGGATCAAGTTTCTGTCACTGTCACAGTACAAACATAAACTTTTCTGGCACCTAATAAATAGGCAGCGTGGCATTGTTTTCAGAGCCAGACAGGTGTGTCTGGTACACTACTGATGGCTTCTATTATTCTGCTGGGGAAGCGTGTTTGCTTTCTTGTCATATATTGTCACACAACTCTCTCGTGAGAGGAGGGCGGCTTGAAAGATGGCCAACAGTAATTATACACATGCCTTCCTTCTCTGCCTTGTGTTTTGCTCGCAGCCAAAAGCTCAAGAGCACATGTCTCGTTAAGAAGCACGTTGATTGCAAACTTGTTTGCTGCCTGAGTAGCGAGGCGAAGGCGTGGAGGGGCTGAGGGCACCAGTTACTCATCGCCATGGTGCGGTTAAAAGCCCTGATCCTGGTGCAGGTGATGACATTATTTGCACCTGAATAGCAGGTACATCAACATCTCCTTGTAAGCGTCTGAAAAGAGAGACAGTGGAGCGCTTTGTTCTCTGCACAGCCCACTTGGGGCTTTGACAGCCTGCTGATATATATTATCATTCTTAATGTCAGTAAATAGTGCCTTGGTAAAGATCTGCTTCCTTTTAGTACTACAGGTCTCATTTATCTCTCGCAAGCTCTGGCACATCTCAAAAAGCAAGACGATTTCCGAATGAGGGAATTCTGTTGTGTGTGAAAGGAAGAATCAGTACCATACTTGACTTGTTTAGAAATATTAATAGTGATGATCTTTTAAAATGAATGTAAACAGCATGCTTTTGTGATGTTGTTCAGATTGGGGTTTATTGCTTAAGTGTTACTTTTTATAATAACAAAAGTTCTCTTTGACATTTTGTCACAGGCCTGTGCTTAATTTCAGGAATAATCAACAATACTGGAGGCACACAACCATTACTGACAACCAACTCTGTTTATGGTTTATTTTCATGTCTGTACATTTCATGCCCTTTGTTGAAGATGGGATCATTTCCTCTGCACTCTTTTCTAATCTGTTCTGTTATTAAAAGTTCTCTGTATACACTGCCTTGTATACAGTAATCCCTGAACGTTCCTTCATTTTGTTGGATTGGGAAACTGAAATGGACTTGATTACAGCTACATATGTGGATTAAAAAAAAAACTATTATAGCTTGAAAAATAATTTACATCTAAAAATTTGTGATTGCGGGCAACACGGTGGCGTAGTGGTAGGCACGTTCGCCTCACAGCAAGAAGGCTCGGATTCGATTCCTGGGCTCGGGCGTTTCTGTGCGGAGTTTGCATGTTCTCCATGTGCTTGCGTGGGTTTCCTCTGGTTACTCTGGTTTCCTCTCACAATCCAAAAACATGCACAGTAGGTTAATTGGCAGTTCCAAATCGGCCTTAGTGTGAGTGTTGGTCCTGTGATGGCCTCCGCGACCCTAATTAGTATTAAGCGGCTTAGAAAATGAATGAATTAAAGTTGTGATTGCCCAAGTATTTGTCTGCACTTAAATCCCTAAATTAGTTCTACTGCGAATTACAACAGCAACTAGTGTTATCCAAAGTCACAAGATCATTTGAACGAGTCCATCTGTGTGCGGTTATATGTCATCTTGTTTCAGTATAAATATACCTGCTTCTGACTGTCTCCTGTGATTGTTAGAGAGACTAAGTAACCAATCAGTGTAATAAAAACGAACTGACTGCCAAAACAGATCTTGCAAAAAAGCTCTGGAAAAGTGTCAATGTATCCAGGTAAGAAGACAGATCCATGTTCTGTAGCAAGGTTGTCAATCCCCTTTGTGATCGTGAGCTGTACAATGGCTCACAAGTCCAATTGAGGACGCACATATTTTTGGAAACTAATCACAGGGATAGCATCCAGGCACTAGAATTCACTTTTTTCATCTTTAATCACACATGCGAATAGCATGTTCCATGCATCGAAGTTGGGTTTCCATTAGGTAGGCCTCAGTTCCGTCCATACGGCAGCAAGACAGCCCTTCAGTTTTAGGTTTGTGATCCTGCCGAGATATTTCAGCAATCCTCCGTAAACAAAGCATATGGAACGCATTCAGCTGTTTTACATGGTGCCAGTATACTAAGTGACCAGGTAATAAGACATAAGTAAGGAAACAAACATAGAGGATGCTCAAATGAATACTACCTCCACCATGCTTCACTTGCAACTCACTAAGATACAAACATATCTCTCACTCACTCATTGCAGGGGTAACTCACCAACATTCATATTCACACCTATATGGAATAGCCAGATAGCCTACTGTGCATGTCTTTGGACTATGAGAGGAAACCAGGGTATCCAGAGGAAACCCATGCAAGCACATTGAGAACATGCAAACTCCACACAGAAACGCCCGAGCCTGGGACTCGAACCCAGAACCTTCTTGCTGTGAGGCGGACATGCTAACCACCACCCCTAACCACAGCATGGTTATATTAGCCAACAGCTAATTACACTCCATAAACTTTGTGATTCTGCTTGAATTTATTCTGTACTTGGCTTTACAGCAGACCATCCTGCTGTTGTTGTTTTGTTTGTTTGTAAGTCTTGCTTTTTTTGTTTTGTTTGTTTGTGCGATGAGTTGGTCTTTGTTCCACTGTGGTCAGACTGAACAATAAACTGGCCTCTGCTTCTTTTTAAAGTTTTCCTTCGCAGTGATTTGGATATAAACAGTACTTTGGAACTTTTGATGTGGCTGGAGTTGTCATAGTCTCACCAACCGGTCTGGTACATTTTGTCAGTAAATGTGGCGTACTTTGACAGAAAGGGTCCATTTGACTCATATCATAACTGCAACACATTGACCTTTTTCAGTAGTCTCTTGGTAAACTCACATGATGATCTTGCTCATTACTTCCTGCTTTAAACAAAACAATTGAATTTTGATAGATACACTGACTCAGGGGTCTCCAACCCTGTTCCTGGAGAGCTACCGTCCTGCAGGTTTTATCTAACACACCCCTGTTAGCTTATCAGAAACCTCTTAAGGCATGTGTATGATTGCATGTGTATGATTGCAAGTGCATGATTGGTGTTGGAACTCTCCAGGAACAGGGCTGGAGACCCCTGCACTAACTAAAATAACTAAAACACCAATACAACAAATTAATATTTTGAAGCATATAGGAAGAAGTATTGAATTGACCTTATTCTACTCATCCCATTCAAGTTTGGTTGATCTTTTCCTTTTGTAGGCTTGTTGTTGTTTTGATTTTTTTTGGACCAAATTGAGACCAAATCATTGGAGTGACTGTAGAAGAACTGAAATTGCTGATTTTATTGTTATCCCCATTATGAACTCAGCAGACACCATGAATCAACTGTGTTGATGGATAAGGCGGCATATATGTCTTAACTGCTTTAGTTTTTATTTTATCAGTGATCACAATGTGCACAGCCCTCTCATCCTCTAGGGCTGAAATAAAATAAGGGGCTACTGGAATAAAACCTTTATCTTAAGCTGTTTCATAATCAGAAACTTCTCCATCCAATAATGTAACCTGTATTTCATGAATCCCCGACCAGGTCATGATGATTTTCAGCAATACTGTTTCACGCATTTGACAGTGAATTTACATTTGACATTGAAAGCGAGTCTGCATTTTCAAACTTCTGGAGAACTTTCCAAACCCTAGAATGTTGTCTGCATGCCTTCTGTGTCTGCAATGATCTGGGAAATGCTCAGCTGAAAGTGTTCTGCAGCTGAAGGAAATCCAAAAAGAAGATGCCTCGAGCACACCTGTTGAAAAGTGTAATGAAGGTTGTCATAGGCGCTGACTCTTCAAGTAGAGTATCTGCCAAAATCCTGATGTCATATCTAATTTGTGAAACATTGCTGTACCTTCCAGTTATGCCAGAGTGTCATCCACCAGCTGTAGTATTTCTTTAATGCCGTTGTGGTGTGTTGTAAGATCTACACATATCCTGATTTTACTTAAGGTTTTGGAACAGCAGCCATTTTCCTTTTGTGTCATAACTTTGTTTTGAAGTGCTAATTGGACATGGTTGGATGATGTCAAAGTGTACCTACCAAGGTCGGTCCACTCGATGACCATCTTGGTAATGCTCCTGTCAGTTGGTTCAGTCCTAGAGGATCAATGGTGACCCCAAATGGATTAATAAAATATTTGACATACACATGGCATACAGTGTGGACCCTGGCTCAAAGACCCCCCCCACCCCCCTTTTTTTTTTTTTTTTTTAATTTATTATTATTATTTTTTTGCCGTTTTAAAAACTGGCTACTGCACTTGCTTATTTCTGATTAACAAACTCAATAAAGACTTGGTAATGCAATTTTTTACGGCTGCTTCTATGGAAACAGTGATTGTCAATCTATATTGTTATTCCTATATGTGGGCTACATGGCCAGTAGAAAGCCAGTTTGGGTTTGCCTTTCAAGACCCTGAAGTTTATTAGTTTGAGTACTGTATTTAGGTAAACTATACCATGTTATGAGATAGGAAGCTCATGTTTATTCTCTCTGTTTTACAGACTTTCACATGTAGCTAATCCACAATACACTCCTCCATATGTGATCTTCATTCATCCCAAGTTAGTAGTTTAGTTATTAAATTTGACAGCAGTGCCTTGTACTTCATATGTGCATGAGTGAATGTAAGGATCTGATTTACTTCTATTTTTTCTTAGAGAGACAAGATTAGTTTGTTGATTTTTCTGTTGCTTGCTATTGTATTCATGCTGACATGCATACAGAGCGCTGAGGTCATTTTCCGAGTAACATTCAGTGTGCATTATTTGGCTTGCTGTGGGTATTTTCTGCATTGACCTTTCCTGTATGTGATGATTGGTTGATCAAAACTTAAACTGCTGGAAGAAAATATGTTTTCTGTTTATTAAGTTAGCGGACTGGGAACATCTTTCCACATATGGGAAAACAGTACATACTGCAAACTCGTTGGCCATGTTGGGAGGGGTGAGTTATTATTTTTAGTTACAGCAAATCAGCTGTGACTCACTTTATCTTTGACTGAAGTTCATAATTGTTTTGATCACAGACTTCATGACAGCTGATGTGAATGTGAACTATCAGTATTTAAGTTTTACTGCGGCAGTTTTGTTCAAAGCAGTGGAATGTCATAACTGTATGACTCGACATCTGATGGTGTACCTTATTCTTATATATATATATATCTGTGCAGCTCAGACAGTTGCTCTGAAAGTAATGTGAATGATTGGTCTATATAAATGTATTTGCTTTATTATGGGTTTTTTCCATAATAAAAGTTCATAAATAATAGGAAAGGTAGGAACTTATAGAGGAAATGTAGATAATGTGGTGTGGAGCACCTTACTGAAGAAACTATTGATTTTATTTGGATGGCTTGTACGTCTGTCCATCTGTATGCATTGTAATGCTGATTGGCTGTTCACTCTTTGGCAGGGACTTGAGGTGTCCAAACATTCGGGAATGTGTACGAAGAGAGTTTTTTTTTTTTTTTTAAACTTTTAAGTTGTTCTTTTCATGTCAGTTGTTTGTGTGTGTGTGTGTGTGTGTGTGTGTGTGGGTGTGTGTGGGTGTGTGTGTGGGTGTGTGTGGGTGTGTAATGAAACAATATCCAAACATCATTAAATTTACTTTTATAAAGGTACTTTATAGAGTATTTTTGGAAATGCTTCTGCTATATTTAACATGGCTTAAACTTTTAAAGCATCGACAGCATATGTGTTTAACTGTGAACAGATAAGAAAAACAGCCCACAAAATCTCATGAGGAGCTCTGGTTTTAGACAATTCCTAAATCTGTATAGTATAACACTCAATATAATCTAAGTCACATATTGTTGATGTGGTGATTTTTTTTTTTTTTTAGTTGACCTCCATTTAATATTCATAGAAGGAGTCTCAGGTGGCAGCGTTTTATAATAGTCATGTAATACTACAAAGATTCCCAGCATAGGGACAGGGAAGTTTACACTTCCTGGTTTCTCTGTAAAGTGTGTGTGTGTGTGTGTGTGTGTGTGTGTGTGTGTGTGTGTGTGTGTGTGTGTGTGTGTGTGTGTGTG
>JBCNYH010000027.1:35565202-35576613 GCA_039654325.1 Tandanus tandanus | reverse complement strand
TGTGTGTGTGTGTGTGTGTGTGTGTGTGTGTGTGTGTGTGTGTGTGTGTGTGTGTGTGTGTGTGTGTGTGTCTGGGTCTTTTTCTTTTTTCTTTTTACCTAAATAAAATAATTTTTCAGCCTGGCTATGATTTCAGATGATAAACAAGAATATTAAATAAATATGAAAAGGTATTGTGCACTTCACAGATGCACCCTGAGAACTAAGCACTGCTAAGTAACCGTCACATTTCAGTCGGGTGAAGAGCTAATTTCCTTTAAGTTCACATGCCACTTTCTGTGACTCTGCTTTGTGACTCGTCTCCAAATGTCTCCAAGTATCTAATTGCGCAGGAAACATCGGAGACAACACGGTGTGACAGTCCTGCTCAATTATTTAACATCCTGCATACTTAAAAAAAAACCATTTCTGACATTAGATGCAGCTCCTAATAGGAACAGGAAGATCCACAATGTGTCACATTTCCAAAGAGTGTGTATTAAATGCGCTGAAGAGAGAAAGGACCGAATTTAGCTTGGTATTAAATTAAGGAATAAGAGGAATAAGAATCAGATAAGGAATTAATTCTTACATTTTTTCTTATGGTTGAGAACTGAGTCAGTATTCAGCAGGATACTGAAAGCACTCATGGCTAGCTTTATGTAGATCTAATTTGTTCTCTGTCAGTCATCTGCAGCAGAACTCAGTTTAGTTTAATGATGTGCTAGTGTATGTGCAGTGTATATCTGATATAGACAAGCTTAACATACCTTGAAGTTCTCCTAGCACTTTAGCCTTTAAGGGAGGCTGCTATCTTGTTTATATCAGTGATCTGCATGTACCTATAGTGCAGCAGTGGTGAATATGTTGTGCTCAGAGCTAAAAATGTATCCAAAATTACAAGCCTGGCCACCAGCACCTTCAGTGTTTGTTAAAAGGTTTTGATTCAAAGCATCCAATAAATATTTGATATTGTTTATGATGATTCGGTGAGTAATATGAGCATTAATATACTAAATGAGTAAGAGCATTAATCTCGACTTTAATGAATCGGAATCCTCCTCGAGGCTGTGCTGTATTCACCTGTTTATTACACCTATGCAGGCAGCGTGTAAACGACCGCAGTGGACTTTAAGAAGTAGCTGGCAATAAACCATCAGCTGGCTCTTTAAAATTCAACCCCTAAAAAGTGAGTTAAGTGTAGTGCTTGTTGATATGGACGATTAACTTCCTGTTGTGCCTAACCTTTGATTGTCTAACACTGAAGTGGCTCTGGTAAAGCACTGGGGGCCAGCCTGTAGGTAAAAAAAAAAAGAAAAAAGAAACAGTTTCACTTGTGATCTCTGATCCTGTGATCCATTTGCATTGTGCAGACTCGTTGTTGCTGAACTGGTAAATCATTACATGTACCCTTACTGCAAGTCAAACAGTACTGCTGATAGACGCCATTACATTTAGCCATTAGCCAAGAAAATAGAACTTGTGCTTTTTATACTGAATCCTATCTGAGATTTCAGACTTAAAAGTCTGCACAGATTTAGTGAAGGAAGTGCCGCAGTGCCGTGAGGAAACTCTTCTCCCCTCCAAGCATGAGTTTAACACCACTCATTATTCCAACTTCTTGTCAAGTGCTACTTTTTGCCCAAGTTTGTTGTTGCTATAGCTCTGGTAAACTTGTAAATATATAATAAAATCTAAATTCAGTGATATGATTGAATATTATTAGCTAATCTGAGTCTGGTTTAATGGATTCTGCTCAGAGTCACAACACAGATTCAGGTCAATAGCCAACCCGCAGTTTTTCAGTGTACAAATGAAGGCTAAAATTTATTGAAAGTAGATGTCAAAATAGCGTTTGGTGTTGACTCAGATGCTCATATAAGTTTGCTTTTCTGTGATCTTTAGCTCATCAGAGAACTCTGCAAGTGTTACCAGACAGACGGAAAGTTTCATGCTCACAGAATTTTATTTATTTTTTTTTTGATAAAGACCCAAAGAGAAAACATATCAAAAGACATTTTTCTACATGTCTTTTGCAAGCACAAAAAGCCGAAATGGTGTCAAGAGAAAACAAAGAAGAAAGCTTGTTTCTTCTAACAATTGCTTTAAGCTACAAATTCTCCTTGAATCCCCAGCCTCCCCTTACTGTCGAGTTTCCACTCTTTCTCGCGTTCTCCTTTGCCCCCCTCCCCTCCCCTTTTTATTTCTCGCTCTCTTGCTTTCCCACTCTGCGTCTTAAAGGGAAACCAGGCCCTTCTGTAGGGCCTGATAGGTTGTAGTCTGATGCTTAGCAACAACATTCCTACGCCTTAAGTAGCAGTAAGCCCCTGGCTGAACTCTTTGAAGTGGCTGTCAGGCCACATTTATTTCGTTTTAGCACTTTGTCTACTTGTCCAGATGTATAAGGAGATAAAAAGTACTGGTGTTTACACTGATCTCTGCTCCTTCCTTCTCTCTCTCTTAATGTGTGTGTGTGTGTGTGTGTGTGTGTGATTAGATTGTAGCCCTGATCAGTCTTGTGAGGATAAGTTGAGCTAAACTCACTGAGGATGTTAGACGCAGAGAAGATGAGAGCTCAAAAAGGAGTCTCTATAGCTTTGGGGCCTTTGCTGTTTATACAAAAAAAAAAAAAAAAACCTGCGGAAAGAGCGGTTTCCTTTTCACCTTCTCATTCTAAAGTAGATCTGTTTTGGAGATGATAATCATGAACGACTCAGGATTTAGCAGCATTTACCATGTTTGTGTTGGGCAAACGACCAAAGGAGGGAGAGAGTGTGAGCATGATGTATAATCCAGCAGTGGAGTCATATTTCACTGTGACATTTTCAGCAAGGAGTCCTGCCTCTGATAGCAAATCCCCCAGTGGGATAAGGGGTGCGGAGTCTTTTTCTGTTAATGCCATTATTTCATTCCTTCTTTCCCCAGCTTGTAAATTTCGACTGCATTATCATAAACTGCTGTGATTACTCAGTGTATATAGACAACAATGATGAGAGCAGGCAGCATATGCCCACAGTCTGGAGAACCAACACTTACTACCATGGAGACGCTTATATACTTTACACTGCAGCGCCCCCATCTGACCATTACACGTACGGCCACCTACGGCTGTGCTGTTGTGTTGGTTTACTGTGTGTGTGTGTGTGTGTGTGTGTGTGTGTGCGCGCGCACGTGCATGTTTTTACACGTTGGACCACATGTTCCCACACGGAGAGAAATACATGGCAGTTTAAACCATGTGGAACATTTGACTGGTCCCCATGAGGAAAGGTGCTCCTCCCCCTTAAAATTTCAGCTTTTCATTTAAAAGACAAAAATCAAACAAACAAAATCCCTGAATGAGGCAGAATTTAGTTACCAAGCTTAAGGTTTAATGTTAGATTAGGATCAGCTGTATTAATAATTTTTGGGTCGGGGGTGTAAGAATCTGTCAGTGTACTGTTAAGTGCTCATTTTCAGTATACATGTCTGTTGGTATTTCCATAGGATTATCTGCCGTGTTCCTATGATGCTCAGATAGATCGGAGGAAGTCTGCACTATTTCTGAGTGTTCTGTGATGATGGAGATTTATTCAAACAGAGAAATGAGTGAAAGAGTATACACGTTCCAGCCCCATATCTGCTTTAGAAGCCATTTTTATCCAGAGTCCATCAGGATCAAACTTCCTGTGATGCTGTTTATTCTCATCGTGTTGCGTGCTTCATGTTTCCCCTTAGGGATCAGCTCATATATTTCCTCAGTGTACCTTTCATCAGCACATTATCTTAATTCATGTCATTGTCAGCCATTATTAAATGACCAATCCAAACAAAAAAAAGCTGTAACTAGTGAGAGTCAGTGAAAAGCTGATGCATATCTTTTAAAAGCAAATAAAGATAAACGGCTCTGTGAACACGAAGGTCCTTAAACTGCCTGTGTGTTCTCTAAGCCGGAGGAATGAATGAATTCCTGGTGCCCGGAGCGACCCCTCGGCTTGTGATTATGTTTGTGTAAAATCTTAAGGGTACTGATCAAAGCAGAGCTCTTGTCCGCCTGCTCTTTAAGAAGCTCAGGAAAAAAGGGGCCTGATAACAGCTGGCATTCAAATTGAGTTTTCCTTTAACTTTGTTACGCAGGGTCTCCCATTATGAGCCAGGCCTCTTTTCTCATCGTGAGGATGCCTCATTGAATAAAGAGAAAGAGAGGAGGGGAAGGGGAGGGGAGGAAGCGTGAGGGAGGGCTCTGATTAATCTTCTTCAAGGGTGTGGGTGTGTGATCAGTGGACTTGGCCAGCGTTTGGATGGGTGGGGGGGTGGGCTTTGCACTTACGGGGAGATCTCTGATGTTGACAGCGGGTGACTTTTGCGCACGGCATGTGATTGACGTGCCTGGCCACTGGGGCGAGGAGGGGGTGTACTGTGTCCAGTGGGGCAGAGCCAGACCCTGCCTGTGGGTGGTGGTGTTAATAATGTGGCAACTGGGAAGATTAATTGTAGACAAGCAGCAGGATTACGAGGGGCTTTATGGTGGGGAGAGGGCAGTTTGGTGGGGAAGGCCTCTGATCTGTCAGGCCCAGAGGAAATTAGTCAGGGCAGACTGACGTTCCCTCTCCAAGTGCTGCTTTAGGATATTAAAGCCAAATGGCTGGAGGAGATTGAAACTGGTAACAAGGAAAGTGCTGACATGCTCGAAAGCCGTGGCTACCTCACACCATCTGACTTACACAAGTGTGGTGATAATTAATGGCAGGATGTACAAGGCGATGATGCTTAAATGTAAGAATAATCATTAGAACATGCATGCATGCATGGATAATTTTTTTCTTTATACGTTTTTTTTCCCTTTCATGTCATTTATTAGTGCATTTCTAACTGTGTACCGTTTTTTACAAATCTGAATCAGTTGTGAAAGAGAAAGCAATTTATTCAGAAATCACATTTCCAAGGATATATTAACAGCAGCTGGTACAGTAGGGAAAAATCAGTGCTTATCCTTCTGTAGAGTAAATTAGTCGGTGTTGCCCTATGATTAAGTACCTTGTGAATTGTTTTGTGCAAGAGTTTAGGTTGTTGCCTGCCTGACTCCTAGTGCTCATGGGCTAACTGGGGCTTTTTTAGTGAGTAACTACACAGAAGACATGAAATACTGTTGAGTATCACATTTGTTTGGCTAAAGAATGACAGACTGTTTTCAGGCAGTAGTAGTGTCATGCCACCTGTTGGCTTGCCAGGACACAGCAGTGTGTGTTGGTCATGAGGGAGTTAGAGAATAAGTGACACACTGACCCCGGGCTGACCTGCAGCATCCTCCTTGACTGAGTGCTAGAGTGGGGGCCTTTCCCTCGTCCTCCCTCGAACAAGAAGCAAAGAGATAATCAAAGGCAGGGTCCCTGTTCACCTCCACTCCTCCTCTCCCTCCTCTCATGCCAGATAATGAAAGCTGTCCAGCACCCTGATAAAAGCTGGACTACTGCTCCCAACATTACCTTTCTACCACACTCTGAAAATTTATGGCACTTGGGCAATCAGTCATGGCGATGAAGCCTTTCTCCCTTACCCCACCCCATGATTTATATTTTCTGTCTTTCCTTCTCTTTGTCTTGTTCTCTTTATGACACTCTCTTTCCCCCCCACCCCCCTCTCTCTTTCTCCCTCAATCTGCGTCTGCCTTTCATGCCATCAGTCTGAATGAATGATTGGTGATGACAAATGAGTACTTTTCATTTAGGGCTCAATTAGGATCAATGCATTCACAGCTCTGAAATCAATAATGTACATTTCTCCTGTCTTTCCAAACTAATAAATCCACTTAAACTGCAATGCAAAGCAGCACAGGTGCTATATTGAGGACTCCATCAGCACAATGAGTTCATGTTTACTCTATTTGTTTTGTAGGGTCTCAGTGATCGCAGATCAGACACCACTTATATGCCTTATACTCCGCTTCCAAGATCCAAAGATGAAAAAAAAACCAAAGGTAAGTTTGGAAGCTATCTTGATAACAGAGGTAAATAAAAAAATTTATCAATACTTGAAAATAAGTGAAAGTATTGTAATCCTACAATGGAATATGCGAGCTTAGATCAGTGATGTATTGTATTGTATTATATTATATTATATTATATTATATTATATTATATTATATTATATTATATTACATTACATTATATTATATTATATTATATTATTTGTGATGTAGAATAGATACAAACGTTTCTGCTTCACCTTTATAAGTGTGTAGCCATGTTCTCCTTTTGAATGCTGCAATGAATCACATGACAATAATTTCATCATTAAAAGATTGCAGAACATCATGTGACATACTCAACAAAGCAAAAACAGTCAAATCAGAAAAAGGATAATTTAAAGTAATACAAAATCATTTAACTTTGTTATTTAATATCATTCGAGTATTAGGTCACAGGCAAAAAAAAAAAAACAGAAAGAAAAAACAAACCACGTGCACCTCTTTTCTTATTCACTGTGAACTTTGCCTTATTTGTGTTGAAAAGACATTGGATTCATCAACAGTTCAATGTTAGCATAGGAAATATGGCATTTCTTTTAGACACTAGACAAGAATGTTGATAATTCGGGCATGTCCTGTCATTGGGGTACACATGGGGTGTCTTGTCATGATGTCTTCATGTTGGAAAAATTACAGCATTAAACAAACAGTGATTAAGTATCAAATGTAAACATTGTGTTTGTACATGTCTCCTGCACTAATCTTAATCTGACTACGTATATTACTGCACCGACAGCTTTAAAGAAGTCCATTCATGACGCTTTGTTTATTAATCAAGTGTAGTAGTACACAATGATGTTTATTTTTTAATTACACCATATAAAATTTAATTGAATAATTAAATAATCAATAAAGCATGCACTCAATAAAGCATGTTTCAGAATAATTGCATAACAAGCTTATTATTATTATTATTATTATTATTATTATTATTATTATTATTATATTGCTAAGGACCAGAGCAGTTCAAAGATTTCTATCCTTAGCTGTTGTAATATTACTCAGTAATGCACAAAGGACTATACTAAAAATACATTAATAAAATTAAAATTAAATTAAATTAAAATAAAAGATTTCCAACATGGCTTTGTGCCAACCACACAGAGTAATGATCTAATAAGCTAAGACCAATCTATGATTTATAAGCACATAATGTATTTCGAAATAGTAATTTAACATACTGGCAGCATAGAAAAACATTATTTAATAATAGCAGAGCATTCAATCTTTTACAAGTAGCAGAGTATTTATTTCAAATATCAAATATTACTTTTAGGCTCGGGTTCTGTACTACTGTGAATATTTCTGGCTTCGTGAACAGTATGTATAATTTATTAATGGGTGTGCATTTGGAGATTCTGTTTTCTGAGCATGGAAATGAAACAAAGGTATGTATTGTATTATACAATAATAAATTAATTCTGCTTTACGAAACTTTTAAAAGAAAGAAACGAGATCATAAACCAGTTGCAGTATATTACATTCACCCAGTGCTCTTGTACCATTTTGTAATAGTCAGAAACATTTTTTCTCCACCGACCGACTACAGACAAATAGATTATTCTCAGCTGCCGGTAAATTTCCCAAGCCTCTGGTGAAGCTTCATCGATGTTCGTTATGAGACTGCGACTCTGCAGGAGAGCTGCTTTTGACATGCTGAACTTCAGGAGAGAAAAAAAAGGATTTTTTTATGCAGGAAACATTTATCATGTTCTTTTGTCCGTGCAGTGCAGAGGACTGTGTTTTCACAACGCGGCCATGGTGCTGCCACTTTTCCTTTCATGTGAGGTCAACGAAGAGCCTCTCCACCCCCCACCAAGGACAGATCTATTTCACAAAGGCTGACCCTCACCTCTCAAGTGATGTAGAGGAAAGCCCAGTGCTTTGTCAAAATCATGTTGCTTGAGAATAGTCCATTAAAAGGTGAGCAGAGCTGACATATGAAATATTTTTTCTCCCTCTTAGATTTCGCTGCGCTGACACTTTCCATTCGTTATTTTTACGATACTGTACTGCAGTGTTAGATAACACAAGCCCTCATCTTTGTCCTTCGCCTCCTTTTATTCTTTCCTCGTTATCACACCATTTTTATTTATCTTGACTTATTGCCTATTCTATTTGCTTAATGCATCAGGTCTAACACAGTAACTCTTTATTTGAACTTTGGCTGTGCCTTGGAAGGGAAAAAAAAGCTTTAATAGAAAAGCCCTGACACTAAAAGATGCAGTTCACCTCCAGGAAGGTTCTGGAGGAAGCAAGCTATTTGTATGCATTGGCAATAACTCATTGTGAACCATCGCATGATGCAATTATGCAGTTATTTATCGGGTCCATCTGTATAGGACGGAATGGTAATAGTGCCCATGCTTTGCCCAAAGGTTTGTTGCCAGTCTTGTCAGGCCCGCTGTATGTTAGATGCTGTATTGCAGTGACCGGCAGAATTAGTGGCATGTGTGACAGCAGGCTGTCCTGAACAGAAAGCCTTTCTGCTGTTTTTCAATATTGCTACAATTAATGTCACCTGTGCCGAAGCCCCAAGAGCCAAGGTGCCATGGGTAATCAGGACAGGAATGAGTTCTTGAGACGGCAGAGAGGGGACGGGCTGTGTGCCTGCTGTGCTGACACATAGCGTATAGGACTAAAGGAAGTCTTGGCTTTTGGGAAATGAGACCCTTGTCTCTTGTGTTGGGCTACAATTGGGGAGTGGACACACAGTGGGCAGACAGGAGAGGCTCAGAGGAGGGAAGAGGAGGATGAGGGAGAGGGAGGATGAGAGGCCATGAGGCAGGCTAGGTGTGACACAGAGAGGATGGCAGGGAGTGGAGGCCGGAAGCATAGCCACAGGAAGCAACACTGCTGTCAGCTCTAACCAGCTTTAAACCAACCTGCAGACCAAGATTTTTCTCCAGAGTCATCTCCTAATACATCCAGCTTTAAGACCATGCGCCACAGCAGCACCTAGCATTGTGCCTATAGATACATACCAAGTAATACACAATACATTTTATCTGTGAATTATATATTAATAAAAATAAACATACTTACAAAAGTTAGAATAGATCATACATTCCGAAAGGTACTTTCATAAATAAGAGTAGAGGAAATGGATTGTGTATCTAATATGATCCTCTATAAATATCACTAGAAACTAACAAATTCCCCCACGTACATTTTGACATCTGTAAGCAATAAATGCTTCTCTAGGACTCGTATCATACCTCATGAACATTTATTTTCTTCTTAGTGAGTAAACCAGGGAACATTTACCAGAAAAGGAAACCATACTCCTACATATATCAGCTGAAGTGCATTTAAATTTTGTTATTGTAGACCATGTGTGGCTGTAATGGATGTCTGTATTTTAAACGGCACACAACTGTTCTTCAAATCCCTCCAGACACTAGGCCTTTGCTAAAAGAATATCTGAGCAGAAGACACCCCGGGGACGCTGTACTTTTTTTTTTCCACCTGCAGTTTGCTTTCATTATGGCACAGCTGATATTCAGCCCCTGAAATGGAACTGTGAGTGAAGAATAAACTGTTTTGCAGTTGCAGCACGACAAATAAACAAACATCTGGGACCATTCAAAACACTCCATTAGAACATTCCATTTTTTGCCAAAAAAGTGAAAATGATGACAAATGGGCTGTCGTGGAGGCTGGGAGAGGCCAGATGATGGAGCTGTGGGTGCTAAGCACTGACTTTTAAAGCTCAGCAGGATGGGGGAGATTTACACCTGCTGCTAGTCCCCCTATCCTCCATTAACTTACATCTGGCAACTGTGCGTCACTCTTTTACTCAGGCCCGGATCTGCTGCTAGTGAGTTAAAACGTTGTGTTTGACACGGAGACACCAGTACGATGTTAGAACCTTTGTATAATTGAAACAGATATGCTTGGTGTGGGTGATATAATATTTTTGATATCAACCCAGTGGATATGTAGTGGCCTTTAGCTTTATCACAACTGCTTCTTAATTATAGTCTCCTCTGCTTCTGTAGTGTGTGTCTATATTTTATGGAATTTTATACCATAAGCCCTGTTGAGTTCTCAAGTCTGATTGGCTAAAATATTTTGCTCTAACAGAAGCTCTGACAGCACTCCAGGCTGTAATTCAAAAAGCATATTTATTATAATGTGCTAGTTTTAACACATTATGCTGTTTCTGCAGCAACGACTCATAAACATAAGATTTACAAAGCTAATGAAAACACATTTAAAAACACAGTGCTATTTAAAATGATATATTATTTGTTGATATGAGGTATAAGAATAGTTTCGTTTAACATTTATAAGAGCCTCTGGTATCAGCATTTTGTAACATTTATTAAGTTCTTGAGAATGATAAGGTTTCCAGGACAGAACAGGTTGTACTTTCCAGTTTGTAACATGACATACTGCATTTTTCATTTCCCTTATTTCCTTCAAGAGAGAACAATAAAGACTAGTGTGGGAATTGCTGTTTATAGCTGCTATAACATAAGTGATAACTTACAACATTAAATGTAACTGTAAATAGTTAAAAAGTTTGAGGTTTATTGCTAAATGGTCATTTATTACTAAGATAAAAATCATAATAATCTGTGATAAATGGCTGAGGTATAAGTAAAAGAAATGAAACAAAATCAAATTGTTATTTCTTAAAAATATAGCAATCAGTTTGCCATGACAGAAAGCTTGACATTTTTAAGTATGATCTTATGTGTTCATTAAATGTAGCAACAAAAAAACTATACCAGCATCCATTACTCATTAATGATATTTATGGAGAGTGCAATTTCGAATTTGGCTAAATTTGAGTGGAGAGCAGCAAAGATTTTTAAATTTATTTTAATAATTTCTAATTTCCCAAATAGTTTCCAATTTTACCTGATGATTAGACTTTTTCAAAACTAGCCATCAACCCATTTTTCTTACGTAATATAAATTATGGCTTTGGACAATATAAAAAGAATAGTCATTGCTGATTGTGGTTTCCTGTGTATTTGAAGTAGACTGATTAAAATGGGAACCATGTACTGCTTTAGACAGACAGCGTGATAGCTCACAATCAGCAGGAACTTTGTTAATGAGGTAGCCATCTATTCTGTTAAAGAGCCAAGTAGAGATTATTGTGCTCCATGCTGTTTTCTGCTTGTATGATGCTTTAAATCGGCTGATTCCCTACATATCGCACGCCAAGGTCCTATTCCGAGCCAGTCCCACTATCATATCCCCACACTATCATAGCCCTAATATCATGTGAAATTACTGTTCCTCTTAGGGTGTTTTACCCCTGATTTCTCATTTGGATTGCAGTTTGACGGCATGCTAAAATACTTGAGCAGAACTGATCTGTGTTTGATTGAATGATTTGACTCTTAGATGATGGGACATGTCTCAAAAAGTCAGACTGTACCAGTATAACTCTGAACTTCTGATATAT
>JBCNYH010000027.1:35541823-35552648 GCA_039654325.1 Tandanus tandanus | reverse complement strand
TATATAATGTATTATTTAAAAAGCAGCAAATGACCTACAGTATTTTTGATTTTGTTTTTATTTGTTTTTTTTTTACAAAACCATATTGTTTATCTTTTTTTATTTATTTATTCTTATTCTTGCTGCTCATATTATGCCCTTACTTGTTTGTTTTTTTCTCTCATCTCTTTTATTGTCTTTACTTGTCGAGCCGCGTATGCAGGGTGTACAGATTATTATTATAAAGCGGAGTGAAAGCCTGTCAAAGGTGATATTTCCTGGTAGTTAATGACTGTGTGAGCTGCCCTATGTTAAAGAATATTTTGCCATGCCTGTTTGTATTAATGCTGGGGATTGATCCACACCAGTCAGATGAGGCGTTAGTCTGAGTGATGCTCCTACTCCGTCATAGTGACATCAGCCTCCTAGCCATGCACTGTGGGTGTAGATGGGCAGCCCAAAATCCACCCAGGGCACAGCCTCATTGTACATCAGCACAGCCCTTGTTCTTTTCTATCCATGCCCTGTCTCGCTGTTCTCTGTCAGAGTGTCATGTTGAATCACCATATAGCAGCGCACTTACAAGCCCCAGGTACCAGTCCAACAAGCCTCAGATGCGGTGCTGAAATGAATATAATAATGGGCTCCGTAAAATAGCACAGGGCACTTAGCAGAGACAGCAAGACGAGTAATAAGTGAAAGGGACTCTGTGTGTGTGTGTGTGTGTGTGTGTGTTTGTGGGTGTGTGTGTTTTCTTCAGGGGAAACCAAAGAGCAGATGCGTGTCCCACAGTGCGGCAGGTGCAGTTTGTCTTCTCAGCGATGGAGGTGGGAGCGTCACTGTCAGATTAGTATTGATATGTGTCACTCTAGGGAGTGTCAGGTGCTTTATTTAAGACAGCAAGGAGCCCATGCACTTGTGTGGTAATTGACGTTTGGCTGTGGGGAAGATTAGGCTGTTGGATGTAGCAGAGCAGCTGGTGCAGCAGCCATTGTGTTAAGTGTTGTTTGTCTTGTATGGTCGAGATTGTGCTAGTAGGATTCTATGTTAATTTCTTCATACAAATGTTCACGAGCTTGTGTCCGTGTTCATTGTCTGCTGGAAGAATGAAAAATAAACTGATATCAGTTCATATTCTCATACAGTCTTACATAATAATCAGTAGCACAGTATGTTGAACTTTAGCAATTTCTATGTTACATAGCTGTGTTTTTGAGTCAAAAATTTTTGTTTTATTTTAACCACATAACTCTTTTTTTTCCCCTTTTAGTTATTTTTTCCCCCTCAGGGCAGAGAGTTGTGAATCTCGTCTCCTCCTTTTACAGTCAAATGACCACTGTGATGTGTTGACATGGCTGTTCACTATTCACTTACATGCTTTGGTGGCTGTATTCTTTTTTGACAGTAATCACAAATGACATTCACTGAGGAACCGTTTTGCTCATTGATGCATGAAGTCTATCACATCCATCATGATTACATTTAGTATCAGTCCAGAACCCAGATTTGGAGGTCCATCTTTTATCCACCTTAAAAGCCTCACGGGACTCATTTTTCCTCTATTGGGGCTTAAATACGCAATTTCCATTCATAACATATTTGTATTTTCTTAATATTACAAATGTATTAGATAAGTATACTGGTTCAAAATTCCAACACAACCTTACATTTTTAAAAATATTTTTATGGCAAATCATCATGTTCATATGATCATAAACTCAATGATCATAAACTCATCATTTTTGGTGATAAGATAAATTCCAGTACTCTTAATTTTTATTATTATTATTATTATTTTTTAGAACAGCTTTGTTCCGCTTAACTACACACCAAAATAAATTTTGCCACTCCCCCCTATTTTGAGTAGATCTCTTTGGCCAGTCCTTCTGAAACTTGGTCAATAAATAGCCAGAACAATGTTCAAGTTAAATATCATTTGGCATTGTTCTTTTGCAACATCTGATCACAGTACGTTTATGTCAAATAGAATGAGACTGAACCATTGGGATACTTGTCGGCAGAATGTCACAGATGCAAGTTGCAAGAACATTACATGTCAACATATCCACAATTTCAAGGCTCTGAAGACACAGGCAGCAGCAATGACTGACCACATGCTGCCAAATCACGTGTCATCTCCACACAACAGGACCGCCATATTGTCTCCAAGACTTTCACAATTGCTTCCGTCCAGCTAAAGTTACTGCTGCGCAGACCAGAGGTTATCACCAGAACAGAATTGTCACCCAAACCATTCATAATTGATAATAGGAAGCAGGTTTGCACAGCTGACGTCTGAGTCATGGACTGGTGCTGATATCTGCCCGTTGGCACGTGCATCTACAATAGAGAAGCGCACACATGGGATGGAATGCTCTCAGATGGAACAGGGCCCTGTTTTCTGACGAATCACATTTCAAGAGAAGTGTTGCTGATAATAGAGTAGGAGTTTAGCGTAGGCATGGGGAGTGTTATGCAGATGCTAATGTTCTGGAGCGAGACCACTGGGTGGACCAGGTGTCATGGTTTGGGCTGAAGTCAGCAGCAGACACTATACACACACATACAGAATTGAAGCTGTGTGTGATGCCAAAGGCGATCATATAAGATACTGACATTCATGATCCAGAACTGCACTTTCATTGTGGAAATGAACTTTCATTAATCTCGATTTAGTTTTTTTTGGTTAATGTCCTGGGCAGTGGTGGCCCGGTGGTAGGATGCGGGCTTACTGATCCGAAGGTTGGGGGTTCAAGCCCCACTATCACCGAGTTGTCACTGCTGTCCCCCCAGTGCAGCTAACTGGGTTATCAAAGGCCAGCCATGTCTCTCAGTCTGTGGTGAGAGGCATGTAAAAGAACCATTGCTGTTGTTCGAAAAGAGTAGGCAATTGGGATGCCGTCAGCGTGTTTCTGCCCTGCGATGGCCTGGCAAGCTGTCCAGGGTGTACTCTGCTCTCGCCCAGAGTCGGCTGAGATGGGCGCCAGTATCCCCGCGACCCTAATTAGGATTAAGCGGTTCAGAAAGTGAATGCATGACTGGTTGATGTCTTCTGTTGAAATTTGCATGCCCCTAGAATAAAAGTAACAATAATTTAACTGGCTTATTTATTCACAAATGTGTAATTTTATTTTATTAAAAAAACAAAATTAGCTTCAAGTCAAGTTAGATGACTTTTAATTAAAATGTCCTTGTATTCTATCATTATCATTAAATATCCATGCTATGGAGAACCCTAAGATAATATAAACAAGAGAGAAGCACACATGATCTGAACCATTAGCATCCAACCAATCAGGACAAGGACGAAGTCATTCATGTTTGTTGTCCATTCAGCTGCACAGTGTGCATGTGTTTGGGGCAGATTTTGCTGGGATCTCTAAAGCTAGCAACTTTTTATTATTATTATTAAATTTGAATTCTGAAACGGCTAGCTTTAGCCATAGACACAAATTATTCACTTATAAACAGTTGAAGTGGAGCATATCTTATCATTTAACATTTATCATAAGTAGCTGTGGACTCAGGAATAAGTAATGAATTGGATGAAGCTGAGATTTTATATGTCAATACAATAGCAAGGAAAACTAGTGTTATTCAAAAAAATAATGAAGATTTATTGTTGTCTCGTTTTAGTTTTTTACGGATGCAGTACAGGAAACGCTATAATTACAAGCCCATGTGTTCTTCTGTTGACTGCCCCTCATCAGTTTTATTCATGTGTACTACTGCAGTATATCTGCACGGACAGGACGCACGTTAATTCTTCCATTAATTCAACCTTGTCTATAATGTCAAAGAGATGAGAGGTGAGGTCATTTTTCTTTTTCTATTATAATACAGCAGTGTTATTGAAGCCTGTCAGATAGATTAAATTCCAAATGAGCAACTTTCCAATTAACCCTCTAATGAGAGCATTACTGAAACCAGCCCAACTGCAAATTACACTTTTCACATTTTGGTAAGGGCTTGGCCACTTATCTGTGCTTTCCTTTTTAATTAGAAATTAGTTTTGAATGATGACTACAATCAGTCACCTTCAGAGAACGCACAAACTAGAATCTTATCAAACTATACTTAGTGTCATGGACTACAGTGATTATTGAATCATAATGGTTAGGCAGGTCGTTTACTGACTGTGGTGCTTAGGAAATCTAGAAGGTGGTTCTGTATCTCACAAGGTACCCAACTGCTTCAGTCTCCTACACGCACTAAATGAGATGAGCACCGAACGTATTCAGTACTCTGTCTTAGTCTTTCACAGCCTTCCAAAGCTGCAACGGTGCTGACACAAACAGCGGGTAGATTTCATGTGTCGAATAGCTGCTTGCTGTGGTTTACGTCTCCTTATGATAGACCAGGAGTTGTTCCAAGAAGATTAAGGCTTTGTAAACTGCGGGAACACTCCGCCTCAAATGACTATTCCCTTATCTCCTAAGCCCAGAGCTACTGTATGCCTCGCACAGACTTGCTCTATGAAGAATAAATGTCATTGAAATTAATTTTGCCAGTCTTGAATTAGGTTGTGACTATAATCTCTCGCTTCCGTCAAAATTTATGTCTCCCAGAATTCAATTTCCTCCTCAGCCTCATAAGTTGGAATACAAAAAGTGAAAGGCCTTTATCAGAAAAGTGATTTGAGGACTTCATTAATGATGACTGCCACTTTCAACTCATAATATTTGAGTCTGGCATAATCCTGAAAGCCCAATCGTTTGTACATGTGGCAGCTTCACATCATTGATAGCACATCTTTATAAGGAAATATACAGAAATTTAGGTTTCTACTGAGCCTGCAATGTAAAGCCCTGTCATTTATTGCACAGCAGGTATATAACAGGTCCACAACTGAAATTCAGCAAAATCCTAGGACAGTTGTGGATATGTCGTATGAAACTCACCTGTCATCTGAAGGGAACTGCCATCATGCACTCTCGCCATGAAGTTTTGAGCATGTTTTAAAAATCTTCCTCCTCATGGGGACGTCTCGACGTCAGGTCCATTTCCTTGCTCTGTTGCGCAATGCTCTGCAGTGTCCTACAGCTGTGTTAGAATAAATATGAAGCTCATTCGCTTTTTGGGTGATCTTATGCACTAAGCTGAAGACCACACAATGCTTTACTTATCTAGGGGGCGACCTGGCTGCCAATGGTGACCTGTTGCCTGAAATTAAGAAGAGAGTCAGCCGCATTGCTTGTGTCTTCCACTCTCTAGACTTCAGGTGCTGGTCAAGGAAAGGCCTCTTAACACTCACCAAACTCACAGTATACAATGCCATTGTGCTTCCGACTCTTCTTTATGGTGGTTTATGGCCGACTCTTGCATAACACGTGCTTAATTGAAGTGTTTCACCAGTGCTCCTTGCACCGCCTCCTCAACATCAAGTGGTGTCAACACAACAGTAATACAGAAGTTCTGAGGTGCTCTGGTTCAACCACTATTGAGACCCCTTTCCTTTAGACGAGATAGACTCCAGTGGTTAGGTCACGCCTGTAGAATGGACAACTGCCGGATGCCTAAACAACTGTTGTTTGGTCAGCTTGCCAATGGAGTTCGACCTAGAGGCCACCCAAAAAAATGCTGGAAAGACTGCGCAAACTTAAAAGTGGTTTGCTTTGATAATAATTGGCACTCACTGGCGGTAGACAGGAGTGCTTGGAGTTCCGGGATCAGGGATGGCATGGTGTTGTATGAGAAACACCTCATTGAGAAATGTGAAGCTGCTCGTGCCAAACGTAAAGCTGGAGGGAACCCCATTCATCATGCGTGACATGGACGATGATAATAAGGATGATGATGACTATGATGCACTTAGTCATACAGTTTTCATACTGTTGTCTGATAGCTCTGTTAAACTCACGGAACCTCCTTGTGTGTCATGCAGCCTTTTTATGATAGCGTTAGGTTTTGCATAAGTATATTATCTAATATATGTATGTATGGTAGTTGAACATCTAATGAGTATCACAGGAAAATCATATGAGACATTTGTTTGAACATTGTCCGATTTCACTTACATACTTCACCTATTTTTCCTATAACAGGCGTACAACACATTTTATAAATGTACACAACTACACAGTTTTCAAATCCATCTCACCTAAACATACATCAGTCTCTTCTGTCCGATAGTTATTATATAGCTGAAGTAAAGACCATTGATTTTAATAGCATTAAGCAAATTAATCCTATGACAAGCTATCTAGATTTAGGCTATCTCAGCTATCTAGATTTAGGCAAAAATCCATCCACCAGCTGGGTATAGTTTGTATTTGGACATTTTTGTTATTTATTAAACTGAGTAAACTTTTAAACAGTTAGGTTTGTCATGAATACCCCTTCACCGATTTTCATGTTTTGTTTCAGTTCACTGCTTTTATTTTACACTCACATGTGCCTGTTACCTAATGTGTACACCTGCTCTGATTTCAACCCCTGATTTTTTAATTTTTTTATTTTTTTTGGATTTTTTCCCCATTTTTCTCCATAATTTAGTCGTTTCCAATTCCCACCCATCAACTTTTTCTTCTTGTTCAACCTTGTCGATGCGCCACTCGGGAGCCCTCAACCCCTGATTTCTTTTTATATTGCGTATACTCTGTTAAGCCTTTGACTATGTGAAGTAGTCTCAATATCAGTTCTATTACCCCTGCATATGATATTGATGAATATTACCGGATTATTCACAATAAACAACAAGCTGATATTACAGACTTTAATCCTGCCTCTTCTACCTACATGATACAAATTCATTAACTGAATTCTAGCAGCCCAGCACCTGTTTTATGCAAGGAAAGAAACTACCCTGTTCTTGCTATGTATGCAGTTTGCGTTTTCACTGTACTGCATGATAAATGTAACTTTCTGAAATTAGAATGTGTGTAAAATAATTTCTACTTCTTCTATACTTTAAGTCTTCATTAAGCCATCTTTTGTATTGCCTACAGTGGTGACGGGCTCTGTAGTGTTTATAGCATTTACCTCACCTTGACTTTCATGTCAGGGTTTATTTTAGCCTGAATCCAAACTCTCTAATCGTGGCTTCACTGCTGTTTTCTACTGAAAGCTTCATTAATCTGTTTTAAGAAGGGTTGCGAATTCTTTGTACTATACTGGTATTTTATAGCAATGCAGTATTTTCTTCTCTTTCAGTAGACATAGTTTCCTAAAACAATTCCAAGGATCTTCAAATGCTTACAAGCCAGACATGAGTATATGTCCATAATAGATTCTTAAAAAGTTTAAAAAAACAAACTTAGATTTAGAAAAAAATAAGTAAAATGTGTTTATTTATTAAAAATATTTCTTATTTTAAATGGTTTTAGTGGTTTTACAACTTACTAGCAATGTATTGTTGCTTTGGCTGTACTGTATGTGTATTATACATACTATGTGTGCAGTATGTGTTATTCTGTATGACAATTATTTGCAAAAGTTGGTTATCACCCAAGTCTAAAAAGAATAATTGTTTTAGTATATACTACATCAAAATTAGATTTTTATGGTTTATTTATTTTTTAACTATACATTTAAGTGTTATTCCAAGTTTGCAGGGTGGATAATGTCTATAATCATGAGATAGCAAACCAATCAGATTTTGCCATTCCCATGTAGTATACGTGTTATTCAAGAAGAATGAAACAATATCAAGAAATTACTTTTTTTCAGCCTTCTAAAGCCTCTTAAGAAAAGTTTTGAAGTTGTTTATAAACCCACTTCCCATTATTAATAGCATTATTGCTCTGACTGTTACAACACATAAGCTTTTATTCGACAAGATAGTCACATTATGGTCTCTCTATGTTGGCAGTATTTATAATTTTTATATGTATACATTCCAAAAAAAGTATCATAAAATACTGCATCATGTTACAATTATCCTACCAGTACACAGTAAACATTCTTTGCATTAATAATATATTAGATTTAATTTTATTAATTTGTTTATTTGTTTGTTTGTTTGGTGGTTGTTTGCAGTATTCTGGATTCTCTGTTTCCTGAAACCTGCAGTCTTATTTGTATGCAGTGCAATTTTCAGCTCCTACTCCCAAGCTTGTGCCGGATTGAAAAATGGCCTGCATTTTCTTGATAGCCCATGTGGATGTAGGGTATAAATGGCTAATGAATTACAGATGAACATTGACGCAAATTAATCTTCCTGATGTCCCTGGGTTATATGGCAACCATTTAAAAGTTTAATCAATACGCTGAAGTTGAAAACATGCAGGTGCTGCAGTTGTTTGGCAGTAATAAACATCACCGGGAAATGGGGCGGCTTGTGCCCAATGCATGCATCATGATGACAGTTATTTATATTTAATGGACTAAATATTTTTTATTGAAAGAGAGCAAATATCAGCTTAAGTCTATAGCATATGCATTCAATTTCCTTCTGAAAACCCAACAGATTACTAGCATTGCTCTGCTTATAGACATACTTGCTTGTCAATCTGGCAACTGATTTGATTCAATAAAACATTCCAATCCAACACCAATTTTCCATCAATAACTGCTAGGAATCTTCAGCTATAATTTGATGACTAGCTAGTCTTCATGGAATGTCTTTGTGGTGGTCTTCCATTTTTAAAGATTTGCTCTGTGTAACATCAAAAGATCAGACCATGCATGTCAGAACATACACACATTCTTGTGAAGGCAATCATCGTTTTATTGCTGTAACTCACTGTTTGCTGCCTCACCAGCTTTAACTGTCAAGTCCCAGCAGATGATCCATTATGTTAGTGCTTTTTGTCTTCAGTCAACGAAAACCTGCACATCACACCTCTTTTTATACCAGTGGCTCACTATAGTTGCAGGTTCAAGTATCCTTACAGAATAATCCTATTACAGGTGAAACGCTGTCATATGGCATCAATATGAAAAATAAGTACACCCCATGGAAATGTATTTTTTTCCCAACACATTTCAACAAGCAAACCTTTCATCCTCTTTAGTAGAGATAAATGTGACAGACTTCAACAAAATCACAAGGAACATGAGATTTTATAACTATTCATTAAATAAAAATAAATAGATGTTATA
The DNA here is from genome assembly GCA_039654325.1 of Tandanus tandanus. Taxonomy (NCBI): domain Eukaryota; kingdom Metazoa; phylum Chordata; class Actinopteri; order Siluriformes; family Plotosidae; genus Tandanus; species Tandanus tandanus. The sequence continues at coordinate 35,543,627 of JBCNYH010000027.1, read as the reverse complement.
TTCTTCTGTGGGCGAATGTAAATAAATACACCCTTTCCCTCAGTAGCTAATACTGCCCTCTTTAGCAGAAATAAATTCTTGTAGGCATTTTACATAATTGTCCACCAGTCTCTGAAATTGACTTACTGAATTTTTTAAAAGTGAATACAGCTGGAAAATTTTTTTGGGGTGTGTCAGTGAATATTTATTTATTTATTTTGGGGGTATGTGTATGGGTTGGGGGATGGGGGTTTCTTTTATATAGCCACTGTATCTTGAAGGATTCATGTGTCTAGAGCATTACACATTATTCCAATAGATTTGGTCTACGCTAATGTTTGTTGTTTTTTTTTTGTTTTTTTTTGGTTTTTTGGACAACAAAGGCTTTTTCCTGGTACATGTTCCATGCAGGTCAAATATATTCAGTCTCTTACTGATTGTATGCAGGTTCCACCAATTGCTGCAAGAATTACCTGCAGATCCTGGATGGAAATTTTGGGGTTCTTGAAATATTTTTTTCACATCAAACAGCCTGGGGCTGGAGGTTTTAAACAATGGCGCCTAGTCTAGAACACCTGATGTGAATATTAGGGATTTAAATGTAAGGTTGTACTTGTGTGGTTGATCTTTTTTGCTTTAAGTTACAAATCTGACCACAATATGTCAATTTTATTTTTTATTTTTTGGAGTATATCACCTTTATCTATAGCTATTGTATTTGAGAGGGTGAAATGATTGCTTGTTTAAATAATATTTAGATACAATGTTATTGAAAAAAATAAATTTCTACATTCTACTTACGTTTTCACATGACTGTATGTGGAGCCTAAAACGAGTTTTCTACTTGGTGAGTCAGAGAGTGGAATTAATTACGTAGCTCCTTTCATACCACTGATTCCTTCATAATGCTTAAGAGATGGCAGCGGACTCAGTTTTTACTAGATCAGATAAATAATGCAGCAAATGAGTGTATGTGTATTTGCCTATTTCAGTAGATTCGGTAGCTTTTGCCACCAGCTTTTTTTTTTGTACAAAAAACCTGCATCTCCCTGGAGTTGGCAGTATTGTTATTGTTGTGTCATGATTGTATCAGTTTATATCAGATTGTATGAAGGTATTAGTATGTTGACAAGTTTGTAAAGTACTACTTGTGGTTTATTACTTATACCTTTCATTTTTCTTGTAACCTTTCCTACATCTGTGCACTGTATCTTGCTTTTTGCTGGAAATTAGTCATAGCAGTTGTTTCTAGCTGCTTGTGCTATAGGTAAAAGTTTCCACTAAATTAATAAATGTAAATGTACTATATATCACATAATGGCAATGTACACAGACTACTTGTTTTGTTTTAGTTTTTATTAATTGATTGATTGATTGATTGATTGATTGGTGGCGCAGTGGCGTAGTGGTTAGCACATCCACCTCACCGCAAGAAGTTCAGTGGTGGCTCAGCGGTTGAGGCTGTGGGTTAGTGATCCAAAGGTACCACCAATCTGCCCCTGTTGGGCCCTTGAGCAAGGCCCTTAACCCTCCATTGCTCAGTTGTATAAAAAGTGATAAATGTAAGTCACTCTGGATAATGGTGTCTGCCAAACGCCATAAATGTAAGAAGTTCCTGGGTTCGAGTTGGCATTTTCTCTCCGTGCTTGCGTCAGTTTCCTCCAGGTACTTTGGTTTCCTCCCACTGACCGAAGACATGCACATTAGGCTAACTGGCTGTTACAAATGTTGCAACTGGATTTGGATGCAAGTGTGAATGGTTGTGTGTGTGTGTGTGTGTGTGTGTGTGTGTGTGTGTGTGTGTGTGTGTGTGTGTGTGTGTGTG
>JBCNYH010000027.1:35505721-35527007 GCA_039654325.1 Tandanus tandanus | reverse complement strand
TATCTATCTATCTATCTATCTATCTATCTATCATCTATCTATCTATCTATCTATCTATCTATCTATCTATCTATCTAAGCTAACTAGCGAGGTAGCTATTACCATTAGCTCCAGGTGTGTCGAGCATTCCCCTGTGATATTACCCTGATGGACTTGGTTGGATTTTAGATCTGTTATGGACAGCGTGTATAATTACTCAGTGCAGCGAGGGAGATGGCTGTGGAACGAAAAGAGAGCATGTGGTGGCAGAGTGCATCGCTCCATCCTCTCCATCCTCTGCTTGCTCTGAGGGAAAGGCCACACATCGCCCAGTGAAATGTTTCTTGTGATTGTGGGTCAGATGCTTTATATGCCTTATGTGTTTGTTTGCCTGAGCGTATGTGAATGCAAAATGTGCATCTTGCTGACACTGTATTTACACAATGGATTTTGTATGTGTGTGTGTATATTTGTGTGTGTCCATGGTCCTGTGAGACTACACGGCTCCTGTTGTGCTGCCGGAGAGCATGGTCACTAGTGCGGACGTTTCTAAATGACAAGGTTTATTTGTCCATGTTGTGATATGTTCACAGGAAAGTGCCACTGACAGCCAGAGGAGGCAGGAAGAAGGAGCCACAACAAGTCCTCCCCCCCTCTTCCTCACCACACAAAATGTCATCTCTTCCCTGGCTGGCTCACCCAGCCATCCCCATGAAAAGAACAGACATTTAAAACTTTGTGACATGTGTCAGAGACGCTGCCATTGAGCCAGTGCTGCTGATGTAGCCTGAATTGACAGCGGCGGAGCCGGCGGAGCTAGCTGGGGGACGTAGCGAGTTTGGTGAGTGTCACTTCCCATCCTCGTCACGGCCTCGTCTCCAACAGCTCCGCAAATATAAACAGCATTAGGAGAGAGGCGCAAGTGCAGAGGGTAGACATATGCTGCCACGCATGTGTACTGCGTGTGAGTGAGAGAATGCACGGATGTGTGTGTTGTGTAGGGGGTACAGGATGGGGACTAATTAAGGAGAGAGGAACAGAGCGTGCACTTGGCACAGGCTGTGACCCAGGGGAGTGTGTGCGCACACGGCTATAAGGAAAGTTTCTCAGTAGAGTTGCGTAGCACCAGTGATGAGCCCTACAGATACGTAGGTCTCAGGGCAGAGGGAAAAAAGATAGAAACGTGTACGCTTACTATACTAACAGGGCTGAGAGTAATCTCACACTGCCCTTCAATTGTGGGGCTTAAAGAGTTTCCTGTGCAGGAGGTAATGAAAGGTGCTGACGTGTTTAATGACATTAAACAGCTTGTGATTTAAACACAGTGGAATGCTAGTGATGTCGAGCATTTCTCTTGTTGTAGCCGATCATATCGGCTGTTTCTGGAAGCTTGACAGGCAGAGCTGGTGGGTGTTGCTGATGCAGAAGACAGTGTGAGCTGACAGTGTTCCCATTACAGCATGTTCACAGAGCTCTTGCTCCAGAGCAAGCCTGTATAGAGGGCCTTAGTAGAAACTCAGTGAAAGCCCAGGGCTCCACCGCAGCCCACTTTCTCTCTCGCTCTGATCCCAACTTTCATTGTGGCTGCCTGTCAGAGCGGCTTTGGGAAATCGCCCCTAGTCATCAGTTATTAGGCTCCTCTCTTTGAGTGATTGACAGCAGCGAATGCAAATCAGGCGCATGAGAAAGCGCTTGGCGCTGTATCAGTGATTGACAGCCGTATGCTGATAGCACACTAACTGGATGAGAGAGAGGTGAGATGAGGGTCTGATCATTCTCCCGAGCTCACAGCCTCATCTTTTACTGCAGACATGAGGAGACATTAGCTGAGGCAGACAGCTCGGGAAAGGGCAGGCACAGAAAAAGAGCCTTATTTCCGGCACGGTTTCAGATGAGTAGCATTTGTCATTGAGGGGAAGATGGTGTAATTAGCTTGTCAGTCTACTTTAGGCTGAGCTAGCTTTCACTGGTGAGAAAGATGGACGAACTGCCACGGGAGTTGACAGCCAGTCGATAATGTGGCAATTAATGTCATAAATAATTCCACTACCAATTATATCAAAATGGACTTTGTGCTTTAAAAAGAGAATAGTGTTCCCTTATCATTTCCTCTATCAGCAAGTACTGCCATAATGTGTCACCTAATTATTTCCCTTTAAACACAGCAGCAGAACAATGTGGCCTTTCTTTTCAAACATATTTCTAGAGCACTGATTTTGCAAAACAAACCAAAGCTGCAGTAATCTACGCCTGTAGCCTCGAATTTTGTCTTTTTAAACCTTTTTTTTTTTAAAGACATTTTTAGACAGAATGTAGTTATAAAATGTCAAGAGCGGGGATTAAGCTTCACACTAATACGTTTTGACAGTATAGGCACTATCTTGTAAATCAATTTCACTTGATATTTTAAAGGTTGCTAAAGCCTTACTAACAGGCAAGGTATTGATTCACTGTTCGTCTTCCTCTGTGGGAAAATATTGTTTCTCATCATTACTTCACCTCTAAACTCAAGGTAATGATATTCCACAATACAATCTTTAATATGAGAGTTAAGATCCAGGAAGAATGAGCTCTGACTTCGACATGATGATCTGTACTGTTCAGTGTGTTTTGGCTGAAGGCATCCTTACAAGCACAGGGATTACTATAAACACCACATGGGTCTGATTTTCACACTGTTTTCTCTCTGAACTTAATCCACGTGAACACAAACAGCTTCTTGGTCAATATTCTCCTTAAAGTGCTCTTCTGAAATGAGAAAGCAGATAAAATGAGCTCAGCTCATGCGAGCCATCAGTAAAGTTGTGTGAAACAGTGTTAAATGCATCAGATGATGGCCATAGGTTTAATATATAGTCCAGCTAGCGATGGCTCAAGGTCATTTCAGCTTCCTCTACATAATGCATGAATCCCCCGTCCTCGCAGCCTCCAATCATCCACACCAACCTTGGAATGAAAATTTTACTAAGTAAATCAGTGAACATGCTGGCATTTCTATTAACCTCCAATGTGCGAATGACATAGTGATGAATTATGCTAAATAATAACACATCCCAATAAATCTGCTCTACAACTTGAAGGTGAAGTGAAACTCAACTGGCCGTCAACTGGTGTTGTATTAAATACAGTGACTGCCGTGTTTTCGTTTTACTGGTTTAGTTTAAGTGATAAAAGGTTCTGCTACATTTGCAGTATAGAGTAAAATACACATTATGATGAATTATGCCACAGCACTGTTTAGTTCTTGGATCTAACTGGTTAAAATGTGTTGATTCATTTTCTCTTATAGTAATAGTAGGTTTATATTTTCATGCGCTCATTATATTAAGCTCTCGTTTGTATTAAATAAGTGAAAAGAATAATGTGTCAATCAAAGAAAAGCTTTAGGATGGTGGTGTTTGTAGATTCTTGGTAAAATATCCAGGCTGTTAACAGGAGCTAACTTGTTTTCACTCTGTTGCATTATCATAAGAAGCATTTATTATAATTTTTGTTATTGTTTTTATATTTAGTGTATTGGGTGTTATACAAACAGGGCATACTTTTTGGGTTCACAGTAGCTTAAAAATAAAACTCAGTTTTTGTACTTTCTGGTTGCTAAACATCACCTGATGAGACTGACATAATTTGTGCAAAGTATAAGAGCTACAGGCCAAACGATGTGGACATTACACAGGATGAAAGCATAATAGGTACAATATCCCAAGAATAACTACTTTTGCTTGTAGTATATTAGAATAAACATTAAAAAAGGAACTTGTAGCTTTAAATGGGTTATAGTAAGTTTTTGTTATACATAAAGATCATTATGGTGAATAAAATGCATTAAAACCATTTTCTTTTTAACAGATGTAGTAGTAGCCTCTATATATTTGAAATTGTAAAATCCAGCGTTTGTCTCCTCAGAATAGTTTGTCAAAGTTCATATTGCTACTGTAGAACTCTTGCAACGTAAGTTGTGTGTGTTATTTGATTTTAGTTACTGTACATTTGTACTGTACAGTTACAAACCATTGAAATGTAATACACGTACATGTATGTATTTCCATCAATCAAGAAACAAAATGACATATTATATATTATATTGTATTATTATATAGTATTATATTGTTTAAATTTAAATAATTAAAATTTAGATATGTGAATCAAAACAAAAGTTATTAACCCGTAGCTTCCATAAAAAAATCAAGTCAACGTACATTCAAACCGTTACATGTGGGAAAAAATGCACAAATGATGCTATATATTTCTGCTAAACTGTGTGTCTGTAAATTCTTTCCAGAGAAGACATTTTTTGACACAAGACATGGAAGGACACACAAATAAAGAATTCACAGCATTAAAAATTAAAGCATACCAAACACATCATCTAAGCAGGATCCAAGCATGATCTGACTGGTCCATTATGTTGGGATTAAAATCCATTATTCCATGATACTGTTTTTCACTGTTGTTTGGAGCAGGCGGTGTCATTATTATCATTCTTTAAAATGGAAAAATAAACCATAAAATTCCGATTTAGTTTTTTCTGAGGTTTCCTTGTAGTTAGGTTAGAAGGGTGTCTTGCCCCATAGCCACATCTGACAGCTTCCCTGGGGCCTGTTCCTTATAGCAGGTCAATAAACTCGCTTAAAACAGCTAATTCTTGTAATTATAGTTTATCCAAATGTTACCGCTTTTCGTGCAGTAAGATAACGGAATCACACAAGGCATTTTATATCACAGGCAGTTTAGAATTCATTGAAGCCAACAAGGCACTAAACTCAGCCAGCTAGGGTTAGCATGCTAACCTGATGCTAACCTTAAGCAGTTGGGATAGAAGGAAACCTCGGCCAGTTGTCACATTTATGCTTTTCACATGCCACTTAAAGATGGCTTCTTCCACAGCCACCGGAGACCACAATGACTGCAGACTTGTTCCTCAGAGGAGGCCAATAAATCACATTTAGTGGGGGAAAACACCTAATTCTTAAAAAAAGTTTCATTACCATCAAATAATTTCATTCCAAATGTTGTTGCTTTTTGTGGAATAACTCTAGAATTATAAGAAAAACCAGTTAGATAGAGTTGGCTTTTAGCCTCAGGGTCACACAGAGCTTACCTAACAGCTTCTGTCCCATTAAAAATATGAAAAAAATCAACTATAAAAATCTTATTTTAGTGATTTTATTTTTTTTCTTCTGATGTTCCTTTGTGGTATATACTAAAACAATTATGTACCTTGGTCGTTCTCATCATCGTAGCTGTCCCTTGCGGTCGAAGTTGATGATCATCGTACTTAGCGGTATGTTCGTAAATGGCTTATGAGTCCAATTTTTGCTCGAAAGACTCAGTCATAATGTGGACATCTGGTACCAGGCGGGAGAGCAGGCTGTGACTGTTGTTGGCGCTCTTTCTATGCCTTCATTTCTCCTTCAACTCTTGGCATCTTTTCAGTTTGAAAGTGCTTTGGTGGATCCCACCGAATAGACCCTATGCTGTGATATCCACCTCGTCTTCGGTTGGTGGAAGGTTGTTAAATATTCATCCTGCAAACTTGGAATAATGCTTGAATCAAAATGGTGGACAAAGACCATGATTTGCCACAGTCACTGATTCTGAAATCCTAGAAACCTAACTAAATACCATCCCAAAAAATACGAAGAAAGCAAAGCAATATGGCTCACATTCTTTGATGTAAACAAGCACTTTATTCAAACTGTGAATAAGTTTCAACAAACTATTACAAGTGCTGAACTAAATATATTTTTGTCTTGACTGAAATATTTCAGTTTACTGTTTACTTTAGAGTGGTTTGCACAGTAAGAACAATTGCGAACAGAAATGCAAGATACAGAAAAAGAAGTGCTGAAAAGGGTCTAAGGAAATGTTACCTTTGTGTGAGAACCGCTTAATCACAATTAGGGTCATGGGGAGGCTTGTGCCCATCTCAGCCGACTCTGGGCGGAGTACACCCTGGATAGCTTACCAGGACATCGCAGGGCAGCAACCCAATGGCCTACTCTTTTCAAATGACAGTAATGGTTCTTTTACATGCCTCTCACCACAGACAGTGAGAGACGTGGCCGGCCTTTGATATCCCAGTTAGCTGCACTGAAGACAGCAGTGACAACTTGGTGATAGTGGGGCTTGAACCCCCGACCTTCGGATCAGTAAGCCAGCACCTTATCCACCAATCCAGCACTGCCCCCTTCATCTAATATGTAACCATAATTCTAGCAAAGTGTGATATTTGGACTGCCTTTTTTCTTTAATTGGTTTATTTTTGTATTGTTATTACTCCCATAGCGATGTATCCTATAAGTGAACATAACATTTACTGTTTACAAGAAATTTCTGATAAAAGAATATCACTATTTTCATACATTTGTCCTTGTTGTTTTCACTGAAGGAGCCTCAATTTCCTGAGAGTTTAAAGCATGTATCTAACAATCAGTGTTTCATTAAAGGTAAATCAGCGTGCAAACAGAGTCTGACAGAGTTCAACAGAAAAGTCTATTTACATCACCATTCTGTAAAACAGTTTCTCATCTGGATGTTCTAAGTGTATTTTCCACCACACATTTCTACATTCCTAGCTAAACTCTATGTGATCAGCAGTAACACTGTGTTTGCTCCTCTCGCCGTCTCTTACTGATAATGACCTTCATTTATCTTCTGTCATGTTGTTTAAAGGAGCTGATGATGATGACGTAAATATGAGAAGTTAATCGAGAAGGCTACAGTGTGGAAAAGCATGCTGGGTTTCTGGGTGCTGAAGTCTGAAAGACCACTCGTTCAGAATCAACAAAGCTTGTGCTAGTGGAAGATCTGTAAATATGGTAAAATAATTGATTTATACAGGAACTTACATGTTAGTTTTAAATCAGAATTCAACTGTAGTTTTTGAGACCCGTAACTAAATACTGGACATTTATTCATTCATACAAACTGCTCAATCCTACAGCTTGCCAGTCCATTGTAGGGCCAACACTAGACAACAAAAATAATAATTTCAGTTCAAGCAATTAATGGGAAATAATAGAAAATAAAAGCTATTTCACCACAAATCTATATCCTTCTCTGCAGTGTGTAACTATAACCATAAACCATAAACCTCCACTGTAACATGGGTTCAACTTATTCAATGGTAATAGAGTCGCAATCAAATGCTCTTCTCTCTCACCAAATTAATACCATAGAAATTTCAATTCACTCCTAATTTGTGTTTTCTAATGATCTTAGTTCATGTTCTTGTTGGCCATCTTTTCTGTGCCATTCTGTGACACTATACAGAATGCTAATTGAAAGAATGTCACCAGCCTGGTGTATCACAGCCTTATGAAGCTATTAAGTTCTGTCGAAGTTTCATTGTGTGATGAAACGTCCGTGAGGATTATTGAATGTCTGTGTGGTCTATTAGGCAGATGACTAGCTGCAGTGAGTAATGCTATGTGCTGCCAGCTGAGCGCTCGGCTCGGTTTTATCCAGAGCTCCGGTGAACTCCTCCAGCTTAACATCTGTGTCTCTAACAGGGTACAGAGCGATGAGCCCCCACTGATGGAACACATCAGTCAGCCGGATGAGGCTTTCAGCAGCTGGCCCACAGAAGGAAACGGCACCGTGCTCACAGAGACACTGAGACCAGCCCATGAATATTATGCATTATGTAGGCTTACTGAGGGAAAAGCATTAACTCCGAGTTTCTCTTTGATGAAACATCATGTCTTCCATGGATCGGGGATACAAAAAGGCTTACAAATAGCACAAAAAACACAATGCCTTTTGATCCTCTTTAATGCTGTTAATTGTCTCAGGTAAAGATTAAGTGCTCCTGTCCTTTTAATTCAGCTTCAAGGTTTCTCTTTCTCCTCTTTCTCTCTCTCTCTCTCTCTCTCTCTCCCTCTCTTCTCTTTCTCTCTAGGTCTCTGGTGGAGAGGAGGATTGAGTTGTCATGTAGCTCTAATAGGCAGCACAGGGAATCATTAGTCTAGTTCAGCTCTCTGACTGATGGGCATTTCACTCCAATCATCAGAGCGCACTCACACGGCCGCCACTATTGACACGGTGTCAGAGCTGAGAGGCGATGGCTTAATCAGGCGCGACACTCTCAGCATTGATTTGACAAGCGGCCGTAATGACCTTCTTGTTTTTGTAAAGGATCACTGTTTATCTGGCCTGGCACTGATGTGCCGAACGTGCTGCATCGTCATGGAAACTGTTGTTCGGACAGAGCCCGGACTCTGGAGGGGACAAGGGAGTAAAGGGGCCACACTGTTGCCACGGCAATAGCTCCTCCTGACTCTAGTGATTGTCTGTCCAGTAGAGTCCTGTTACCTTCCATCAGTCACTGCACGAGTCCTTAAACATTCAGATTTCTGCTGGAGATAAAAGAGCTGCAGGAATGAATTCTCAAATTTATTACATTAATAGCAAATCCTGTAACTAATATATTGTCAAAACTGCAATATTAGAAAGATTTCGAATTAATTTCTCTGTAGAAACAAGCTCTGTAGAAAATACTTTTTGAATTTATTGATTTACTAAATGGTATTTTCTATTCATGTAGTGGGATAATGTCAAACACGGGCTTGTAGGCCGACGTCCTTGTTGTGCTCCCCTCACCGTGCCGTCAGCGCCTGAGTTGAAAGACATGCTCTGAATTATTTCTTACATTATTTACAGTCTTGTATTTGACAGCACCTCACCTTGTTTGTGTTTGACCTTAATTCAGAAGAAGCAGGTTGTTCTACTGCTGTAAACATGCCTTTACTTAAGCTGATCCCGCCAGGTTATTTGCAAAAAAGAGCTGAGGGTGAGGCCGCTGTCAGTGTGTCAGTGTAATCAGCTACCCACTCCTCCTCCTCCTCTCTCTCTCTCTCTCTCTCTCTCTCTCTTTCTCTCTCACACACACACACATACACCCCATAGCGCATGTGTCAGACAGTAAATATTATTGGCATGCTGACAGGTCTGAAGCCACAGCTCACTGTGTAAAATCGTTAATAAGCAGCATGATGGGGCCACTTCATCCCAAGGTGAGAATATAGAGGCCTGTTTTCATCCACAATTATCCAGAGGACACGACAGAGGGTCCATTGTGAGATGATTTCAGCCTGAGAGCTGCTGTGCTTTGTCTCTGTTATGAGAGAGAGAGAGAGAGAGAGAGAGAGAGAGAGAAATAGAAAGAGAAAGGAAAAATCCTCAAAATCTTAGTGCCGTTAACTGTTAACTATTGCTAGTTATGTAATATTTTGTTAGCTTTTGTTTATTAAACCCTCTACCTGTATAATTGGTTAATGAAGCTGACGTATTGTGTAATGAAGTCTTTTAATATATGTGAAGTATTTACAATTTTTAATACTGAATATTGAATATATCTAAAATTATATATCAAGTCGCGCAGTTTATCTGCTCTGAGTCCTGTCTTTGTTGATGGTGTGCTTGTGTTTGATCGGGAGTGACTGGGAGACTGAGCGTTGCATGGTTACTTTTGGTAAACATACTGCCAAGTTAAATGGCTGATCAATCAATTTCACTGAAATCGATCTGAATCAGTTCTGCCTGTGTGCACACAGAGGGAGCCACTTTATCGCAAATCAATCATTCTGAAAACATCTCACAAAGGGGGCAGTTCTTACTAACAAGCCATCAATTTAAGCTGGTTGGGTGCCACCTTTATCAGGCTACAAATCAGCAGCGCAACCAACATCTGCTCTACTTCCACCTCTCTTTATTACAGCCTGCTTCCAGGGTCAAGCTCATTTTCATAGCTGGAGGCAACACGGCACCCTATTTGCACGTTTGAGCCCCATCTGTGATTATGGCCCGAATATGAAATTTTACATTCACTCACAAAATTATTGGCACCCTCTCCTTTTAATATTAAATGTAAGTTGTGTAAACAGCAGTTATATCCTTAAAGTCCACCACTCATCCACCACTCACCCAGAATCATGGGGGTGGTAGAGAGGATGAATAGAAAAATTAAAGAAGGGTGGAAAAAAAAGCAATGATGGAAACTGGTAGATAGTGAGTTGACGTTTTACCCCGTGTGATGTGTGACATTTACATGACTCCCAGCGGAACTACTAACTCGTCCAGTTTTGAAGTGGTGATGGGACGCCCTTTTAACACCCACCCACTCACCCAATCATAGTTCTTTAAAATGTCTCATAAGCTGAACAATAAATTATTTTTTGCACAATTTACACATCACCCCCATAACCCATGTAACAGATCTAATGCTCCGTTTTCTTTGAAAAAGTTGGAAAACAACAGAAAACATGAATGTTAATCCCCCTTCAAGCTAGAACCCATGCCCAGCACTGAACTGGCCAATTTTGAATTTGTGGCTTAAGTACTGTCACTGACAATTAAGCAACATCTTTGAAAGATATCTAGCTATTTAATATGTAAGGGGTAATGCAGCGAGCTGGTCATTATTGCGAAATGAGCCCCAACAGAGTGATCGAAGGGGTTTATTTCAGCATAATGACTGACTCACTGCACATTTTCCCGCTTATTACGCAACTGCTTACTAAGGAAAATTGACACAAAATATTGATTTAAAAATGATGTTATTGCTTCCACACCACAGTGTGTTATACTTAACAATGGTGTGTTATCAAGAAATAGCAGACTGCAAAATGCTGTCCATCCATCCATTTGCCGAATTGATTAATCCTATTAGATTTGCAGGAAGGCTGGAGCAGTCCATCGCAGGGCAACAAACAACTATTCATATTCACACTGACACCTAGGGGCAATTTGGAAAGGCCAATTAGCCTAATGTACATCTTTGGACTGTGGAAGGAAACCCACACAAACATGGGGAGAACATGCAAACTCTACAAACACCCTCATCGAGCCCAGGACTCGAACCCAGTACCTTCTTGCTGTGAGGCAGATGTGCTAACCACTACACCACCATGCCGCCCACTGTTAAATTCCATGATTGACCAATTAGAATCCAATATTCATATGAGCTGTGTAATAAGTTAGTAATCAAACACGACCAGAAATGCTAAAGGAAAATAGTCCACAGCATGGTGCTGTGATATCAACCGGAAATGGATCAGCCAACTATTACCCATTTTAATTGAATAATGAATAACCCCATGCATTTGTAACAAATTATAGGTATATTTCTGGTCAAAAAGAAAGTTGTGTACTCTAATATTTTGATGGCGCACCTTTAGCCTTGATTACAGCATGTAATATCCATGCCACTGTTGCTCCAGTTGGACAGGTCGAGGCTCAGCAACATTAATGTGACTTTATAATGATGTCAGCTGATGACCTGAATGTACTGAATGAGCAGGTTATCACATCAATGGACTTCTTCCCTAATGGCATGGATATAAAATTTGGGCTGAAATAATGAAAGAGTGGTTCAGGGAGCATGAGGAATTATTTTCACACATGAACTGGCCTGACCTTAATGCTCTTGAAAGTCTTTGGGATGTGCTGGAGAAGACTTTATGGAGGTGTTCAATTTTCCTGGCAACAGTTCAAGATGGAAATAAATGTGATGTTGCTTTAGTTTGTCAAAACAGTGTCATGGCAATTACGTGCTGTAATCAAGGCTAAAGGCTCTCCAAGAAAATATTAGAGTGCACACACTTGTTTTGTAGTATATATTTAATGTTAATGTTTGGAGACAAGACAGATACTGTTATTCCTTTTTAACACTTTATAGCAGCTATAAATGAAGGAAAAAACACAACCAGAAATGTTATTAGGAAAAAAAAAGGTCCATAGCATGGTACTGTGATATCACTTTTTTCTTACTTTTTACTTTTTCATTCTTGTTTGTTATTTGTGACATTTGTGCAGCTTAATGTTAAATGTCTACTTCCAGAATACGTCATCTCAATTTGTTAAATAACATTAAAAAAATTGCTTAGTCTTAGGTTTTATGTGAAACACAACAATAACATATTACAATGTGTGCATTAATATAAACCTGTGAGTTGAATTATAGCTGAAGATGAACCAGAGGTAAAACGCATAGTTAAGCAATCACTTAGCAGCGGTACAAAAGATGCTACGTTATTTGTTCTTGTTTTTGGTGTCCTCATTTGCTTTTATAATCATTGTAAGGCTCAAATGGAGAAAAAATGACAGTCATTAGAACACAAATACATCCATTTTAATTTGAGAAAATACAAAAAGAAACATGTACAATTTATGTACAAACTTTTTGTACAGGACAGTATGTTTATCAGCAGGTTATATTTGACAGAGTCAGGTAGATCAACTCAGCACCATCAATTTCTCCATTTCTCCATTAGCTAACCCCTTTTTCCTGTAATGAACAGCCAAATCATTCCATGGAAATTGAATGTTCTGAATTTTTATTAAAATGAAAAGAAAAGAAAAAGTTCCCAAAGCAGTTTCAGCTTAAGTTTCACTTTCAGTTAAGACTTAATTCCCTTAAAGCACATTATTCAGTACAGTTCATAACATTGTAGTGACAGCCGATTTTTACAGTAGAATAATTGTCTGAAATAACACTCTTTAACAAGTGGACAGATGACCATGCAGACACGTTCAGACTCATTTAGTGCCCAGCATCCTTCAGTCAGTGTGCTTTATATTTATGGAATTATACATTTATCAGGAGATTCTGGCTTTAGTACTGAAACTTAACTCTCTCTTAGATGCCACTTTTCGCTTTAGTGGGTCTTCCGATGTTCCTCCTTCAGTCTGACTGCAGCACTGCCTGCACTGTCCTGGCATGGAGGCTTTGCGTGGCTTGGATGTTCTCCATGCCAGGATTAGATGCCTCAAAAAATAAATACATAAATGAATAAATAAATAATAAATAAATCATCTTCATGATTTTACCATCTGACTGAACAATGCTGGTTTAGAGAAAAAAAACGTCATGGCACTTTAGACAGTCTGATATGTTGAGAACAGTGGTTTCACCTCACAGCGCGCACACACACACACACACACACACACACACACACACACACACACACACACACACACACACACACACACACACACTGCATGGAACTGCTGTGGCTCTTGCTGCAGACTGGAGAATAAAGTCAAGCTGATGGACAAGCCTTTTTTATCAGTTTGTGGACAGACTTTAGCTGTCTAAAGAAAAAAAAACATTCCTGATTTATACTAATTATATTCTATCTGTAAACAAATAAGTGATGAAAGTTTTAAACAATGACTTTTTTTACTCTAACAGAGAATTGCTTAAAAACTGGCAATATGGAATGTAAACGCTGATATTAAAGAAATATATAACCGAAATGACAGCAAACTGACTCTGAAATTATCTTCATTCAAAACATTCATCAAACCTGCTCTGCACCATACTTTAGCTCTTTTTTACAATGCGTTGCATGAGTTTCATTACAGGACAAGAATCGTGGACAACTCCTTAAAAAATGACTCCAGTACACTGTGACTGATGATTCATTTTCCGGTCTGAAACCTTTTTCTGGCACCAGATTAGCAAGTATGTTATTTAACAATCCAATTTACATACAATTTACTCACATTTTTAAAAGAATTCTACTTGCTACAAAGTGTAACATCCATGTATTCACAATTCATAATCACTTGAGGACAGAGCCTTGTGGGCTGCATAAGGATCAAACTACATCCAGTGGACAAACATTAAAGCTGAGATCCTTGTTTTTTAAAAGAAAATGATAATAATGTGGCCTATAAATGGGCAGAGTTTACACAACATACTTCAACACTAAGCGTTATCATATTTTTTCATCAGTAGCAAAACTGCTGTATTTTTTTCTTCTATCTAGCGTTAGACGGTGATTAGCTCATTGACTAGGCGACTGAGGCGAATTGCACATTTTCACTCTGTGCCATCCCGAGCACAGTTTTAAGTGTATTACAGTTTGTGCACATGAAAAAAATATTCAGCATGTTACTCAGTTTCCTGAGACCTAATTTAGGTCAATATCAGTGACAACGATCAATTCTACCCTGAGAGACAGAGAGTAGATGCAAGCCATTGGCAATCACCCATTCTCATGCACATTTTCACCATCAATTTTCACTTGAAGCCTGGAATTATACTACACTTTATATCTAATTACGGTACCAATACTTTATCTCAGCCAATAAAAATATGATTAGAATATTCTGATTGATATAACTAAGGTCCTTCAAAGCAGCTCAAGGTAAATACTCTCTCTGAAAAGCAGACGGAGAGAGCTGAAGCTGGAACCTGAAGCTGTGACTGTCTCCTGTAGCATGATCTAGACAGTACGCTTGTTCTTTTAAAAGCAAGTTATGTTCTGTTGCCAAGGGTTAAAACGGATAATAAACTTAACCAGTGTGAACTGATGCCTTTTTAATATCTATTTAAGATCATTTTAGAAATAAAGTTCTTTGATATGTATAAAAATAAGTACAAAATGATTATGCTTATATGGATAAAAAATAACTATGTACGTACAGTATGTATAAATCTGACAGAAGCACAGTTCTGCTTAACGTATGCATTATTACACTCCCCACATGAAGGCTCACCCCACCACCGTGCTCCAGTGTGAAGTAAAGTCTCCTCTAACAGCAGATCAACACAACACACCGGCCAACCTTCTCTTTACATGATAATGACAACTGTGATTGAGTTTCATTTGTGTACACTTGTTGAGTTTTAAAATAAATTTAGGCATTGTGGTTGGTCACAGAGAACATCCAAGCACACCTCTGCCTCTGTGCCACCAATGTATCAGGCAGTGCCACCAGTCAGAAGGAGGAACAATACACGGATGCCCACTTTTCGCAATATGTGGCATGTTACATTTCACGTTCAAGGTTTTTCTTTAAATGAAAATCAGGGAGGATGTTTAATACACTCTGAAGGCTCAATCACAGTGGCATTGTCAGCATGTGAGCGCAGTGGGGAAACCAACACATATACGCACAAGTATGCGATTCCTCTTCCAAACAAAAGCATTATGAGCCTTGATCACACACTTAAACAACCACAGCAACACCAGCAGTCAAGCAGGATGGAAAGACATCAACAAAAGTAGTGCATATCCTGATAACGTATTGCCAATTTAGTAGGGCTACGCTGGGGATGACCTCTTGCATTATTACATGAGCATGGTAAGTACATTCCCGTACGTGATGACTGGTTGACACTGTTTATGTAAATGGAAATTAAATCAATTTCCCGCTCCGCATGTCCAGGTTGTGTGCAATGTTTACGCAAATGAAAGCTTCTCCACACAAAGCAGGATTGAGGCCCTTCAAGCAACGCTCCTCACACTTCACAGTTGCTTCTCCTAACACAGCCACTCCACAGTCAGGTTCGTCAGTGCACTGTGAATTCAGAACTCTTTCCACTCCTTTCAGAACCCAGTCTCAAGTTTTTCCGCCATTACATTAAGTGCAAAAAGAAAAAAGTAGTGGGGCTTAAGTGACACTTCAGATGAGGTTCTTTGGGTAATGTGAATGAGCTGAAGGACTGTGACCCTCATCCTCCATAACACTAAGCCTTCTGCACAGAGTCAGGTCACTACAGACACGAGATATTGCAATGAATTACAGGAAGTACTTCTTTACCGTTTGAACATAATTTTAAAAAGTGCTAGAGGGCTGTACAATCCTTATTTGATTGTCATTATGTACATCACTATGTATACATTTATAAATTAAATGTTTCCAAAAGCATGGAAGTAACATTAAAGGTATACACATAGGAGGTCCCTTCTAGTTTCCATGATCACAAAAAAAAAAAAAAAAAAACCCCTTGAGGTGTAGAATGACAGTGAATCACTAATATCATCACTGTTTCCTCATCAGCGCTCATCCTTTACATCATGATGCTCCAAGTCGTCAAAAGCCTGAGATTCAGCATTCATCTTCAACTTCTCTGATTGGTGGAATCAGGCTGCTAGTGGATTTGTACTGATTGACTTGATTGGCCATGTGAGTGCTCATGGGCTTGATTTGAATGTTCCTTGGGTAGGCATTTTCTGGTTCATCTGTAAACCATTTCTTTTCTGTGAGACAACCAGGCAGAAGAGAGAGGCAGAAGAAGATGGAAAAGGAAAGAATTAATATGTTAGAATAAAATACACTGACAGCTGTATGCATCTCTGTTTAAACTACAAACCCTCTTTCTATTCTAAAAAAAAAAAACATTCAACAACCATTCAGAGTGAAGTACAGGCTTGAAGATGACTATCTTCTCTCATGATAAGACAGTATAATGTATGTAAAAGCTCTAAACACATTGAGGAACATAGTGTAGACTGAAAGAATAAGGGACATCATGCTGTGTTCCTGTGTTCATTATCATGGTGGCATCAAGTCTGAACTAAGTCTGAACATTTTATACTAGAACTTCAGGTAAGGTCAAATCTGGGAAATGAGACAGCATGCCAAATTACAGAGGACTTAAGCCATGTGTGGGATGAATTTCTGTCTTCATCCCCCAGGCACTGTCATTTTCTAGCACTCGAACATTTCGAACTCCGACTGTAACGTGAAACTCGCTGCAGGCTCAAGAATGTCAGCCAGCGCAGGCCTGCAGGCTACAGCGTCACAGCACAGGCGTTTGATGTGAGTGGAGTTGTGCCTGCGGTGGTGCAACGAGTCAGCCACCTCGCTCTATTCCCCTGAGTTCACTACTGATATTGGCACACATATCGCCCTGAGACATCCCCCGGCATGGCAAGAGTTAAGAGAGCCAATTTCTCAGGTCCTGGGCCTCTCATCATGTTTTCCTTTCTTACATTTTGATGACACATCTGCCAAGAGGAAATGTTTAACACTCAACTTCCTTGGTTTGGATGAGGGTGTTATAATCCAACCAATCCGAATTCAAATATCTGGCAATTTATTACCATAATATGGAGAAAAACTCAATCTAGCCTACAAATCAAACTTGCATGTTTAGAGCTAACAAATAGCCAGCCTGAGTAAAACACACAGACCTTTCACAAAATAGCAAATAAGGCATCCCTGGTAATACATACATGAGAGGAACTCGAACAAATAGGTCATATATCAATAAATTTTTATCAGATGAACTCAGGTATAGAGGTTTAAAAAAAAAGGTAGAGGAGAATGATCAACCGCATGCAATGCTGGGGTGATCCTAAGCATGACAAGAGTTAAGCAGTAGCATTAGCCAATTGCTTTCTACCTGAAAGCAATGGTGAAATGTAGGCATGACTTCCTTTGAAATTAAAAATCAACAGCCCCTCTCATTACAGTGCTCCACAAGGACATGATTCAAATATCTCACAACAGGTGCTGTATCATGCAGAATCTTTAACTTGCATACCTTGGCTCATTCTATTCATCCTTGTTGCACTTTAGAAAAAGAAGTGGTCTAAGTAAGTTTTACAGTTCTCAAGGTGAGAAACATGTCTAAAACACCGTTACTGACATGACCATATCCTTTATGTTAGGCTAAGGCTAAACCCCTTCTGTTAAACTTCAGGGGTGTTTAAAAGCTTTTTAAAAAATCCTTATGATCTTCATTTTCATTAAACTGACATACATTTCATGTTTACGCGATCACATATGCTGGTGATTTCTAAGGTTCTACATTTAACATCCAAAGAAATTAGAAATATATGTTAACGTATCGTTCGCCAAGTCCTAACATATATCCATCTATCTTTTTACCAGGGTCAAGAACTGCCAAATAAACTTTGCTCTAAACAGCTATACATATATGTTGTTTATTAGAGGCAATGCATTTAAATCTCCTGTAATACCTTGCATTTGCAATATACTGAGGGTTCCCACCCTGAAGAGTATCTATTTGATTGCTTATGAATAGTCTGACATAACTGATGTGTCCATTTCTATACACATCAGCAGAGCTCTTGCACCTGCGAGGATATGAGGACAGGATTGGACATTGATTTCAGGATTGGATAAAATCCAAACAGACTCTCTTACCAGCTCAACATACAAACTAACAGGTTCAAAACTACAGAAAACACAGCTAACACACACTAGAACACTGCCATGCAATTGCAGCTCTCACACATACAGAAACGGATGAAAATGACACCAGGTAATGATCTTTCTATTCCTGCTTTCTTACAAATAGACATAAAGTCTTAGGTCATGTCAGAAGATGGCATAGCCATATAAGCCTACACCACTTAAACAAACAAACACACAAGAAGTATTTGTATATGTACGTTATATACAAATATTGGTGCACAAAACACACAACCATATAACTATTCACTGACTCAATACAACACACAATAACAGGTATATACTGTATTATAGCTATATTGCTTTCATTCAAATAAACTGGTTGTTTGATTAAAAAAAAGTTACAATTACACAAAACTTGTTATAGCAAAAGCTTTCACATTGCCCTGGCATTTTACTGCGTCGTTAGAATGGAACAGCCAAACACAGGCCAGTGCTGCTATGGTCCTGAGATAAAGTGTGGCTGAAATGAAGCAATGAACTAATGGGTTCAGTGTGAGCTCAGAGCAAACATCACATGCACATCATCACAGAGCAAATGCACAAACAACACAAGCAGATTTGGGTTGAAAAAACACAAACATTACTTTTTTTTTCTAGGACAAGTGCTCACAATAGCAATCAAGCACAGACACAGTACACACAGACACACAGTAAATAGAGTGGTACAGGCTCTTACTTGTGTTTGTCGCGGGTTTCGCGGGTCTTGCTGCTGCGGTTGGGCCGGTTGGTGGTAGGGATGGAGTGAACGGAGGAGCTCTTCTTGCTGGATGAGTGTGAGGAATGAGACGAATGAGACAGGCTGGTTCGCGACTGGCCGGCATTGTGGTCAAACTGCATCAGGCAGAAGATCAGGTCTGTAGGTACGAGCTCGAACTCGTAGGGGGGGTTGGTAATGACATATCTGTTGAGGTACAAGCACAGATGAATCTCGGTAAGGATTTATTCATAACATCATTTAAAGGATATCCTTTAATAATATGGCTGCTTCATGTTTTCAGAGAATAAATCAAAAGATACTATATGAACTGTTTCAACTGATCTAGCAGCCATGATACCGAATCCATGTAGAGATTAAATCTCATGCTGAACAAGTGACGATTTTAAGGGAAACCCATTTCCAAGTTGAGGATAGCTCACCTTTTTGTGCACTGGCTCGGCGTACTTAGGTGTGCATCTCTTAATCTATAGATTCCAAAGCACAGCATGTTGTAGGTTTTTAATGCTTTACAAAACAAGTCCCCGTAACAGCCACCATCCTAAAAGAGAGAAAATAACAAGTTAGGACGGATTATGATTTTGGGCAGATTGAAATTTTTGATGTAAAATGTAGCAATGAGCTATCAAAGAACAAACAATAAGGACCCTCCACTTTCTGTGTCTCTCTGGGCCTGCTCTGCATGTGCGGTATATTTGGTTTGCATTAGCGGGCAGCAGAGGCGTTGGACAGGAGACCATGTGCTGTTGGGAAAAGTGACAAAACCTGTCAGCTCTTCTTAAGCATCCACTTACCCCCAAGTCTGCAAAAGGGCCATCATAGAGGGCGAGCTGTGCCACGCGACACCTGTCCCTGTTAGCTAGCGTCTGCGGCGTGCTATATCCACCACGCAGCGCGTTCTCCTCGGCCAGCAGCGCCTCCAGCTCCGGCGTGGCCCCTCCTGTCACCAGCGTACGGATCAGCGTCAGGATATTATCGTTGAAGTACGTCTGCAGACATGAGGTAAAGGATACGGACAGTAGCACCATTAGAGTCACCATGGAAGACAGCAGAGTTTTTGGAGCCATTCTGGGCCTTGTTATCTAGACCCTGAGCTGTCTCTTCACATTGTGCTCTTCACGACGGGAAGAGACACAGCAATGCAATTAAGCCAGCTGTTGTTGTTGTTTTCCCTTCTCTTCAACATTCATTTGGTATCAGCAGCCATGCTTAACAGGAGATCAGTGAAACACAGTACCAGTGGAAAACTGCTCCAGTTTATCAATTATCATTACTGGAAGTAATTATCTTTCTGGATCTCACTATGTAGTCAGTGGATGTGCTCCTGCATCCAGATGGACAGTATTCAGGAATCACATTCACTTCTCATGTTCTTGTAAACACACAGGAGATCACATGGTTATTGAGATCAACTAAATACAATACTCCCGATTTAGTTTAGAAAACTGAATCAGTACAGAAAATCTCATGTGATTCAATTTGTGGTTTGATTTCATTATTTCTGTATTACATTCAGAGTACATACCTGTACATGTGACACATTAATGCATGGTGCTGACAACACCATGCAGCGAAAGGTTTACCCTGTGTATTTGTGTGTGTGTGTGTGTGTGTGTGTGTGTGTCAATGACAGAGAGAGAGAGAGAGAGAGAGAGAGAGAGAGAGAGAGATTTAGACTGAGAAAGATAGAGGAGCCGGTCTGAGGGCAGCAGGAGGTGGGACTCATACGGTGTATGGAGTGACACCTTTCCAGGCCCCTGACAGCACCATTCAGCTGAATGATAGATGAGAGCTGTCTATTAGCCAGCTTCACCTTTGTCCAGAGTGGAACGCACTTGAAGGCTGCTTTGTTCTAACTTCACTCAAAGTGAAAGGCACTAGAATTAAGCCATCATGTGGAGGAAGGGGGTGTGGGGGTGGAGTGGGGGGGGGATTGATGGTGTAGGTAAAGGGAAAAATGGAAAGACATAAAGATGGAGAAAGAGAGCGACAAAAAGAGAGCGAAGTCTCCCCTCTGCCTCTCTAACCAAGATGACATTGTTTGGAGATTAAAGCTTCTGGACCACATGAGCACACCTGTGTGTCAAGGAGTGCCGTTAAAGAGAACTCGAGCACTTACCTTGTTAAAAAACATCTAATAAGCCTCTTGAAAGTTCATGGCATGACCTATTATATGAGGAGCCTTGGTAACAATTTTCCTTTTGATGTCACTACAGCTGGCAGTAGTGTATGATCTAGATGGCGTTTCATTTACAAACCTCTGCCTACCAGTAATGTTCAAGCACTACATCTGAGCACAGCAGAGCCTGAGTTTTTTTCTGTTTCTTTTACAACTTTTCACAGGATTAGCTTCAGTAGATCAGCAGACACCATCATGTAATTCTATGTAAATAACACCTCATAAGAAAAGAACAAAAGTTTTGAAAAAGGTACAATGTGCAATCCATCATTATTATTTGAAGGCATACACAAACAATATTCACACAAAGTACAAAAACACAATTCAGTATTGTTTAAGAGCAGACATATTACTATTCACCCTAGAAAAATGGACTCAATTTTTTTTTATTCTTCTTCCGTCACACTTAATCCGGCCTGAATGGCAAAGTGCACCCACGCAATATATATATA
>JBCNYH010000027.1:35482564-35505621 GCA_039654325.1 Tandanus tandanus | reverse complement strand
ATATAAACGTGTGTCTCGGCGCCGTGAAGTGTGCTATTAATTTTATTGGCGTTTCGCTTTACCATGGCGACACATTTAGCCAAAAACCACTCCAAAAAATCCCATTGAAATGAATGGGGAGAGGTCGACAAACGATCATGAAACTCACGTCATTTTGACGCCTTGCCAAGAAGCCATACTTTTACACAGAAACTTGATTGAACTTCTAAAACGTAGACACTGAAATCGACATTTCGATGATCAAAACAGATTTTTGCTACCTTTTATGGTTTACTCTTAAGCTTTGATCAAGGGTAATAAGTATTACTGAGTATGTTTGTGTATTTATAATGGGTGTCTATTGCGTGGAATGTTTTGGGCTAGAGTCATCTTAGAGTGTGAGAAAAGAGAAGATTATCTTGGAAAAAGCATTTTAAACTTGCCCCTACTCCCATAATTTTCACATCAAAACAGAGGACATTGTGGTTTTGTTGTTTTTTGTTGAGCTTTTTAAAATCATTTAAAATCATTTAAAGGGTAATTTTTTAATCGTGACTCTTTTAACACTTTTTACAGTACAGCGAAATAATTTATATCACTGTGTTCACCAAATTCTTAGCTCTCAAACGCTGTCAGCGTTATTGTGATGGGAATATGGTTTTCAAATTAGAAGACCAAAAGCGAGACGTGTGCCTAAGACATTACTTCAGTTCAAAAGGCAGTTTAAAACTGTCAGTAATTGCCAGTTTAATTTCGGGGCATGTGTAGGTCACGTGCGCGCGCACACACACGCACACACACACACGCACGCACACACACACACACACACACACACACACACACACACACACACACGCAGAACGCGAGACACTTTAAAAAGTGAACACTTCCCGTCCATACTCACACAGTAGCCCGGAAACTTGGACAAAATGTCTTTTTCTACTTTAAGAAAACGAGAAACTAATTGGGAAAACAGGCGGTTTAACACTGAACGGACAGAGAAGTGTTTTATGTGTCTGCTCGGAGCGTCATGTCTTCTCTCTCTCTCTCTCTCTCTCTCTCTCTCTCTCTCTCTCCCACACACACAGAGACACACACACACTTTCACACACACACACACGCTTGCTTACAATTGTGTGAAGTGGATGTTGTCTGTTAGTTAAAAATTCTAGATGTCTGTGATACGGCTGACCTGGATTGATTACTCAGCGTGGTGTACTTTTTTATCATTTGAATGTAGGAATACTTTGGGCCTATGTGTCTTGATATAATACAATGTACTAATGTTATTATGCATTTACAAAATACAATATATGAAGAGCTCTTTTCCAAAAGGCCAAAAATTTATTTCTGTTGTTTCAAGAAAAATATGATTTTTCTGCCCACTGCCCAGTATCTTGACAACACCTGTGTTCTTTGTAATATTACTTTATTTAAATTGGTTTTAACACTCTCAACTAAAAAAATTCAAATTCGTTTGCCCCACCTCCCTGTGTCACAACCTGCTATAGTGGGCCAATCATTTTTCTAGGTATCTGATCTCCTCCCCTCATTAGGATCGTTTTCATGACCTGGCCCTCATTTCAAATTAATTGAATAGCCCTGCTATAGAGCTTGGCTTAAACCCCACAACAATGGTTACAGTTAAAGCATATATACTTTGATTCTTTGACCCTGTTTTGCCACAGCTACTTAGAAACCTGTGTAAACTGTGAGGATTTTTTCTGTGTTCTACAGTTCAGCATGCCAATTTTCACGTATTTTCCGGCAGCAGTTGCAGCCACATCTCAAAATTTCTTCAGGAATTTTTCTAGTTCATTTTCTAAGCCGCTGGCGAGGCTGGCGCCGATCTCAGCTGACTCTGACTCTAAACAGCTCGCCAGGCCATTGCAGGGCCAACATAACATGCAACCATTGACATTCACACTCACACCTAGGGGTGATTTGGAACAGCCAATTAGCCTACTGTGCATGTTTAGCCTACTGTGCAGGTTTTTAAACTGTGGGAGGAAACCAGAGTACCCGGAAGAAACCCATGCAAGCATGGGGCTCTATAGACATTTGGCAAGAATTAATATTAGGATAATATAAGAATAACAAAATTAGACTTTAATCATTCATTCATTTTTAAGATTCATTATGTACATGGTGGAGGGTAGGAGAAATTGTGATAAATCATTGCACCTGATTCAAAACAAAATCATATAAAATTCATCAAAAAAAGAAAGAAAGAAAAAACCTAGGAAAGCTTAAAGCTAGCTCTGCGATGGCCTGGCAAGCTCCCCGCGACCGGGTTCGAGAGCGGTTCAGGAAATGAATGAATGAATGAAACTTAAAGCTAAATGTTTGCTCTCTATAACTGTGGGATTGTGTGAGAGATGCGTCTCCTTTGGTTCTGTTATTCTCAGATATGATTCATATTTAAAAACCCTTTACATGGCACTATAAATCCTGTAGGGATTAATATGTTAGATTGTGTGTGTATTTACTCACAGCGCTCATAAGAGAGTCAAGCACACTGACAGCAAAAGCTGTCCCACAGGCAAAGGGCTGGGTCAGATACAGCTCTGTGTCCGGGTCATCATCATCATCTTGGTCCAGGAACTGAACATTTGAATCATTCACTGTGGCAAAGGAACACACAATACAGATCAGACAGAAGGCAGAGACCTGTTAAAAACAGTTTAATGTACAAGTTCTTTAAAAAAAAGAAAGAAAACAAAGAAAGAAAAGGTTTTAATAGAAAGTCAGGTATTTAAAATTGCTATAATACTGGTATGGAGGAAAAGTGTGTCTTAAAATGGTAATTAACTACATGTTTCTTATGAATAATAATTAATGAAAAGATAAACAAAAATTAAACCAAACCAAAAATTAAACATCAAGTATCATGCGGTCTGAAATAATACAACCGAAAGAAAACACAACAGATATCGGTGGAAACCCACATTACTGTCATGTACTTTACTAATTAAAGACACCCTAAACATCTTTTCATCAGCTAAGTAATACTGTATGTTGTGTATAAAATACTCCATGCAAAAATACAGATGAATGGCATAAATTGGAGGAAAAGCCAGAATGTTCTTAATTCGCTCTCAGTCCTCTTAATGAAGTACAGTATAATAAAAAGCTTAGCTAATAATAATAATGCACAAGTATTGCTTGTAACTGAAAGTTCAGAGGTTAAAAAAGGAGAATTTTTACATTTATTTTCAGCTGGAACTTTAATTCGCAAGTTCAGATCAACAGCAGTCGTGAATTTTCTGAGGATATTTTCTAGAGTAGCCAGCATTTAGACAATGCCCTGAAACCCAGTTCGATTTGAGCACAGCTTCATACAAAATCTTTCTTTCAGTCTTTTTCAAAATGTATGCTTTAGAGATTAAGACCGGCTCCCAAATAAATAAATAAATAAAATAGAATAGCTTAAAGGGAAGGTTTGATCGAGAGGATTTTTGTTTTGTTTTGTTTTTTTTTAACTTTGTTTGCCTTTTCTAAAAAAATTTGATTTCTTCCCAGATTTCCTGTGAGCTGTGGAAGAGAAATGTCAGTCTTTCAGACCGGCTGCTGATGAAAAAGAGCCTGGGCTGCAAAAATGAACTGTGGGGAGATGCTATGGAAACAGCCACAAGGACAGACTAGTGTGATCAAAGGCCTAGTGATGCGCAGAGAGAGGGGGGAAATCATAAAAAAAAAAGTCCAAAACAAGAGAGTCAATTTCAACCAGAACCGAGAATAAAAAATGTGTTCAAAGTGATGCCATGGGAGCAGGCCTCGTCTGCAGCCAGAGAAATCAAGACAAGCCGATGAAGGAGGCTGAGTATCAGTGCAGTGGAGGACAAAGGCACAGCTTACCCAGTTCTGTTATCATTTGTATGTTGGTTCCACTGTTTTTTTCCTGACTGAATGGAACCAAAGGCAGTAGTTTGCCAGGCTTAGCTAATGACGATAAAACAATGTTGAAGGGAGATTGTTACTGAAACAAATTCAAAGGCAAGCAAAAACGCATAATAAGAGTATCATATCAAAAGTGGGATTAGAAATGTAAAGGTACAGTATCTGCTTTCAGAAGGGCACGGTGTCTGTAAGTGCAGAGCGAGATATCACACATCTGTGCCTAGCTGGTAAACACAGCCTGCCTCCGTGATGTGTGGGATTTAGCATTTAAGTGTTAAAGTGGAAAAGTACTGGGTGGGGGGTGGGGGACACATGACCCATTTGATGGTAATTAGGGTGATAATAGACAAATGCTTAAAACAGCTACATATTTTATTTTTATTTTTTTTTCAGCTCATGAGGTTTCTTGCCATGTTCACTACTCTAACAGCACTGAGATTATGTATCTCCGATGTGGGCCTCAGGAACCCCTCATGGGCGATATCTGATTCCTCGGGTCTTGAGGGGCTACTGGAATTTAAGTGTGTGTGTTGTGTGATGCTTAAAGGCTCTTCTATTGAAGTGAACTATAATTGGGTCAGTGGAGAGTTAGAGTGGCCAATCCCATGTGCTTTAGTGCCCTCTGAGATCTGAAACTTTCATGAGTCCCTCAGTTCTGGGAATACTACCAGCGTCATTGTTATTAATAAATGGACCCATTTTACAAGATGCCTTTCACTTCTAAGCAAGTCCAGCTATTCACTTGCATTAGGAAATATTGCTACGCACCTGACTTTGACCTATTTTACAAAATAATCCAAAAAAAACCTAACAGACCTATAGCTCATCGAGCACAACAGCACTACGACAATCACATTACAGACCTATAGATGCACTAGATTTTGACATGGTAGTAGTCATAGTTCACCTAGTTCAGTTATGATTGGGATGTTAGAGCCTGTGGTGACGGACGCCTGGCGAACCAACCCATGTACTGGACTGTTGTCTGGAGACGATCGGTCCATTCCCGGAGGTGTAAAACCTGAAGGAGTCAGGGAGAGACAATAGATTAGAGACATTACATATATTAATCACATACAGTGTAAAGGTCTAACAGACCAAATACCTGGATTGTCATTACTATTACTAATAGTAGGAGGATCTATTTCCATGGTAAAGGAAAAAAACACACTGCGGTGATACTTTTATGGTATAAATGCCTTTGTGTTGCTATAAACAGAGGCAGTGTCAAAGACTATATAGAATGAAAGGACCACAGTGTAGTGTTTTAGGCATTCAGCTTTTAGAGGTCAGCTGAGACATATTTAGCATTTGCCACTTTCCATCAGCTGGTAGATATAAATTTTATATGTTGTTCATTTTGTTACCATAAAATTGGTGAAGTGGATCCTGAAAACCTTTTATGTGAAAACGCGATTCTAAGCCATGAAATACAAGCGCCAGTGACGGGACTATGAATTCACATGACTTGACACTTTTGCATTTCCTCAAGCTGACAAGTAAACACCTTAAATCAGTAATGCCATATGCATAATGCATTAGGCCTGTGTTGACATCCATCATTTAGTGCTGACTAGAGAAAAAATGCAAGCATATAGTTTCCTTTTTTGTACAATGGAAAACATAATGCAGGAATAGATTCAGGTCACAAAGTTTGAAAAGTAGACTGCAGGATTCTGTGTGTTCACAGAGCCTCCATTCAGCCAAAAGATATGAGAGCGGGTGGGGGAGACACTAATATCTTCCCTCTTTCCACAATTTTCAAACTGCAAACAAAATAATTCCTGCGTAAACGTTTGACACATCAAATAAACAATGACAGTCTCTTGGCTGCTTGGACAAGTTCCTCGCTGAAAAAATCTAAATGTTTGCGAATGGGTATCTTTTTCATAATGTCTATGAAATTCACTTTCCACAATAAGGACAAGTAAGTACTAACATGGAGAACATTTTCTCTTCTCAGCTTGAACCAGCATTGCAGAATAATGTATCGTCTGGTGAAAGTTTATACCACAGGATCCGTATTACAGAAACAACTAAACTGTAAACTCTTATTCTGCTCTATAACAATGACTGATGCTAGGATATTGTTTAGGACAGTAGCTATTGCAGAATACCAGTTTCAGAGTTTATCTTATACTGTAGTAAATCCACATAGGAAATGAGGCTTACAGAGTTACCCTAGCCTAGCACAATCCATAAGGTCTCCTAACTAGCCTTGCATGTGTGTGTGTGTGTGTGTGTGTGTGTGTGTGTGTAATGATGTTCTTACAAAAAAGATAAAGTAGCTCAATAAATTAGAAGTACATTGAGGTTTTTTTAACGTTATAATAATTTACTATACACTTATGATTCAGTGCAATAATCTTATCATATTGTCATATAACACCAAAATTAAAATTGTATTAATATATACGTTTTATTGAAATTGGTGATAATATGGGTCCTCAAAACACACACACTCACACACACACACACACACACACACACACACACCCTCAGGCGCTGCTCATTTCACACTTGTCTATATCTTTCCCCTGGTAATAAGCTTGCTGATTTAGTCATTCACACCTTTGTCTTCAACACTGAGTGCACTGAGAAGAAGGGGTTAGACAGAAATGATGCAGGGTAAGATATTTTGGTAAATATGTGCGCCCTATATATATGTGTGTGTGTGCCATATATACAAGACCGGACAAGGTGGCTTAGTGGTAAGCATGTCCACCTCACAGCAAGAAGGCAAGAAGGTCCTGGGTTCAAGTCCCAAACTCAGCAAGGGTGTTTTTGTGCAGAGATTGCATGTTTCCCCGTGCTTGTGTGGGTTTCCTCCGGGTACTCTGGTTTCCTCCCACAGTCCAAAGACATGATAATTGGCTGTTGCAAATTGCCCGTGAGTGTGAATGTGTGTGTGTGTTGGCCCTGCGATGGACTGGTAAGCTGTCCAGGGTGTCCCTGCCTTCTCCCAGAGTTGGCTGTGATAGGCGCCAGCCTCCCCATGACCCTAGTAAGATTAAGTAGTTAGGCGAATGAATAAATAAATGAATAAATATATATTTAGGTCATATATATTGGTAATATATATTAGATCAGCTGGCTACTCAAAATTGCCCATGCATGAAGGTGAACTGGAATGTTTGTTCACCTCTGTGTTAGTGTTGGAAACCTGCACAAGTGTGTGGGAGTGTGTATATATGTATACTATATACATAATTCCTCCTATATATTTATATACCACTTATATTATTTTGTAATAATAGCATATTGCCAAACTGACTATTTTCACTACTGAGCACGTTAATGAAAAAAAAATGTTCTTCAGTAGCTCATCACGCCAGATGTTTAGATAAATTATTAGATAGAGCAATAATGACACATTGTCTTCCTGGGTCTCTTCCACAAACAGAATGATAAAGGTCTATTATCAGGTGTGACAGGGGACCGATTCTTCACAAAGAACAGCCGCTGTTGTGTTACAAACAGCATCCGGCTTAGTCTCACACATTTCTCACAAATGCTGTCATTTCAAAGCTTCAGCTCCATCGTTCTCTGCAAAAGTGGCTCCTCAATAACAGTTGAAATCTTAATTGTTCTATGCCAGCTTGTGTGGGCTGTGTAATTTGCGTAATGAAGAGCAGCTGAAGAAGTGGTGTTGCTGATTTGTACTGCCTGCTTAATGATGATGAATCCTGATGGGCACAAGAGGGTTACATGTTTATCTGAATGCATAAACAATCTGTTCAACTCAATTTGTCGGCAAACAAATCTGCCGCAGCCCCACTAATGGAGGCAAATAATGCATGGTCTGCAGTGTGATATTTGGGAATTTTAGCAGTGCTTTGATTAGAGCAGAGGTGATACCACATGCATGCATAACCAAAAATGCATACTGAAGGGGGACTAATTGTTTCGATGAACATGAAATTATTAAAATAGAAACTATATTATGTAATTTAATAATGCTCCGGTTTCTATCCCTTAATTATTTCCCTTAATTATTGTGACTGTTTTACATTATACATCCTATTTTAAAAATGTGTCCCTTTTGTCTTTAAAAAGGAGACATTAATCGGTTTTGCAATCTAGCAGGCTGATGCTGCAGAGCTCAGCCCTCTCAGTGGTATGTGCTGAAGTGTCCTAGGCCACTCTTTACCTTGGGAATTAGCCTGCAGGACCCCAATGCTGTCATCAAACTGCATAGATTTGATGTTGAGTGATGCCAAGATGCATTCCTTGTCTTGCAGTGAAGCATCGTCGATATTGTTCTGATTGGCTGACAGGATAACGCACATGTCGCAGAGGTTGATGTTTACAGCCCTTAAATCAGCTCGACTTAATGGTGTGCCCTTCAGCAAAGAGAGAGCAAGAGACATGAGGGTTGTCGGGGGAGGAAGAAAAATGAAGAAAAACAAGTTAAAGATTGAGCTTTGAACCGCTAAGAAATTAATCAACAAGCTTTTTTTTTCCCTAAAGGAACTGATATTCAGCTGATCTAACTGTGTGTATAAGAATATGCTCTCTAATCTAAAGGGTAGCCTTTGCTGATGGCAGCATTTTCGCCCCAAATGATGAGCCAAAGCACTATAGCAGGAAGTGTTACAAACAACTAGCACAAACCTGGTAACGGGTTTTTATTTAGTAGTAAATTTGCTTTTAAATTCCCAAATTCCTCCTGGCTTGACTAGATGCGAAAGCATAATGCTTAATTCTGTGTACTTACGGGTAAGATGGAGACCTTGGGGAAGTTGTGAAGGGTTTCCCATTCCCTCCTCAGATAATCCAGTGAGCCTAAAAACACTATGTGCTTCAGCTCATGGTAATGGAAGTTACTTGCTCTTAAAGGCATCACCAAGTTTCGCAGTCCCACCAAAGCAGAATTGACATCTCCAAATATACAGACCACGACATGTCCACTCAGAACCGTCATGGAGGCTTCACTCCTCGTCTGTAGAGAGAATCTTTTATTTATCCATTTAAAAACTGTTACATACACCTAAATTATAGCTCTGCACTTGACTTGTAGAGGATTGTGCAGTAGAAGTACAATAACTCAGAT
The DNA here is from genome assembly GCA_039654325.1 of Tandanus tandanus. Lineage (NCBI taxonomy): Eukaryota > Metazoa > Chordata > Actinopteri > Siluriformes > Plotosidae > Tandanus > Tandanus tandanus. The sequence continues at coordinate 35,496,689 of JBCNYH010000027.1, read as the reverse complement.
ATTAAGTACTGTATTACAAGATAAATGTTTAGTACATATAATAATATATACAGTACTTATTGTTGTGTGTGCCATAATTATTATTACTCTTTAACCTTTAAATATTGTTCCTTATACAAACACAAAATGACAACAGGAACAATACTGTATAAATATAGATTTCAAAGCATAAATTTTCAGGTATGATGCAGCCTTAAAGGGAAAAGAAGAATTAGCTGATATTTTAGGCCAGATGTATGTACTGGTATGTAAGGAGGCACATTACAAAACACAGCTTGATGCGACCATAAAATTTGCTCACAAGGCATCTGAAATTAATGTTCAATTTACAAAGGCTGTAGCTCATTACACAAACTGTGCCTGAGAGAGCCTGCTACTATGCACTCTGTGTGAGTTGAAATTGTGGATTAAATGCCTGAAACTAAAGAGGAAATGTAGTAATGGAAAGTTCAGTAATAATGTGTAAATTATGTTCTTATTAAATAAGATCAAGTCAACAGTGTGAGAGGTAGGAACACAAGTGATTTGATTTCTTTGCTTTTTAAAGGACTGATGTGCACACAATATTTATTTATTTATTTTTTTAACTGTAAAACCATTTTCAATTTTATTATTAAATGTAAAGAACTTGATGCATGTGTTAGTGATATATGACCAGGACCAGGGTTGAAAATATTCAAGGCCTGATGTTCATATGGTTTCCTTAAACAATTATTTAAACAAGATCCTAGCACTGTTACATCTGTCATGAATATTATCTATCCACTGTTCCTATGTACTTATTATGATATACATATACATGCATATACATAAATACATACATATAAATACACACACCCACACACACACACACACACACACACACATATATATGCCCATGTAAGCAGAGCTCCATAGTCATGAAATGTGGCTTGGCATGTCTGTCCCATGTCTCCATGTCACTGTATAAAACTAACCCATCAACTTCCTTTTGGATGGTAGTCCCATGTCTGTGCATTGCTCAACATAACTAACCCATCAACTAGTTGTAATGAAATATGGCTTGGATGGTTGACCCGTGTCAGTCCCGTGTCTGTACATCGCTAGTCATTTAATATGGCTTGGAATGTTGTCCCGTGTCTGTCCTGTGTCCTTGTGTATATATTTTGGATGGTTGTCCAAGTGTTGCTAAGGCAATGCTGATTGGCTGTTGTGTATCACTGAGTTGAATGACGGCTGACTTGCATGTCAAGAATGATGAAACTCACCTACGCATAACATAATAAATAACCACAACTTGCAAACACTTTATGGGGAGCTCTGCCTTTAGGCAGTGCCTAAATCAATATATTATTTTTGACAGAACTATATGACAATGTTAAAATCTTGGTTAAATAATTAATTTAGTCATTCATTTGCCAAACTGCTTAATCCTACTAGGGTCACCGGGAGGCTAGACCCTACCTCAGCTGACACTGGGCAAAGGGTACACCGTGAACAGCTCACCAGTCCATTGCAGGGCAACACACCCACAACCATTCACACTCACACCTATGGGCAATTTGGAACAACCAATTAAGATAATGTTCATGTCTTTGTACTGTGGGAGGAAACCCTAGTACTCGGAGGAAACCCATGCAAGCATGTGGAAAACATGCAAACTCCACACAGAAATGCCTTTGCCCAGGACCCAAACTCATGACCTTCTTGCTGTGAGGCAGACATTTTACCACTATGCCACTGTGGTACCCTGTCAACTAATTATTTAAGGAAAATACATGGATGTAAATATTTTAGAATTTTTAAAAGCAAACATTTACACATGACTGAAGGAGATGTGCACTGTGGGCTGTGTCTTTTTAAGCTCATTCAAAGTTTTAGTATATACTACACAAAAACATAAAGAAAAGCAACTAAATCAAGATTTTTATAGTTTATTTTAACATATTTTAACCAGGATAGGAAAATGAATGCTATGCTATGAACAATTTTAAAATGCAAATAATCCACAAAATAATCCATAAAACATAATTTTACAAAGCACAGTTAACTTTCATTTTGGTTTAAACTCAGAATGAGTAGGCTAAACAGATGCCATTAAATTTACATTTACAGTATTTGGCAGACACCCTTACCCAGAGTGACTTACATTTATCTTTTTTATATACAACTGTGCAATTGAGGGTTAAGGGCCTTACTCAAGGGCCCAACAGTGGCACCTTGATGGTACTGGGGCTTGAACCTCTGACCTTCAGTAATCCAGAGCCTTAACCACTGAGCCACCACTGCCCACATTAGCTGCACAGTGTTACGTAATGGTAAAATTATATAAATATAAATGCTAAAATTCTCGTCATTGTTAGATTTTTTTTAACTTGGGCTGGGATTAACCATCAGGCAAATTTTACAGGTGGTCTCACAATGCACTTGCCTGAGAAACATGAGCATCTGCACTGTCCACCAGAAGTAACTGCAATGGCATTCACTGTTCCATGTACGTTTTTACCTCCAGCCAAATTGAAGGTAACCCAAGCTATCCAGTGAGCCATGTATGCCTCACAAATGCCTTCATTGCAATGGATGAATTTTTGAAAATTTCAACATTAACAAATTTTCCATTAATGGTAGCTCTCCGACTGTCACATATTCCGACAGAAGTGTACAGAACACTTACCATCTAATGGCGGTTGACCCTCAGAAGGCTAAAAATTGTCTACTGTCATCTACTGTGTAGTCATTCTGGCTATATGAGACTAAGGCTTTTATGAGAAGTCATTACACAGCTCTTTACCTGCTCACACTTGGATCAGTTCATCTGTATCAGACATGATTTAAAAAAAAAAAAAGAAATAAACCACAAAAAATCTTGTTTTAGTGTTTTTTTTTCTTCTTCTTCTTTTGCCTCTGTTCCCGTGTAGGACATGCCAAAACAATTATTCACCTCGGGCAGAATGAATAACAATCATGTGCTGCTCATACTGCAGTTTTGTATATTTTTTTGTACAAGACTTTTCCCTACAATTTGAAACCAAGTACAAAGAGCTTACAGGCACAAACATCTTTGTCTGAACGTATGGCCATATGTCATGCATACACATGAGTAAACAAGTACAAAAGTGCACGAAAAGACAAAAACACATTTGTGGTATGTTATGTCAGAAATCCATGTAATCCTAGCTGTCATGATTGCTCCTTTTCACAGAAGAAAATATTTGCCATACATATGGTTTTGGGGTTATTGCATTATCTTGATATCTTTACCCAGGTTTTTTTTTTTAAAACTTGTACCCATTGTTTCCATGTGTGACATTAACAATTAAATATCGATATAAATCTCCTGCTTGATTAGTATTTAACTCACTAAAATATTCAAGTAAAATCTAAAACTGACTACAATGGTACATCACAATACATGTCACTGTGCTTTAAAAGACATACACTGTTTTTAAATGGAATGAAAGTTTAATTGATTCTTGCACCAGCAGGTCTAAACCCCTGTCTAAACCCTTGCTGTATATTGGCACCATTGGCCATGAACTAATCTGTAAAAGATCAAACCAATAATGTTCATGTTTTCTGTGTCTGTGGGTACACTACGTCAAAGGTGTCTCATTAACACCTGTGTGTCAGATGTGCGTGTATATTTTCATAGTACAGAACAGTCTTTACCAGAATGACTTTCTCAATGTCTTTGGAAGGACACCAGTGAAACATTCCAGTAGAGTCGTATCTCTTCACATTAACGTCCATGTTCTCAATCTGCTCATTTCCTGGGATAAGTAAAGGGTCGTGTCTGTACAGAAGAAGAGGGAAAATAAAATGATGTATTTAAATAACCTTTATGATTAGTGAGTAAAAAAAAAATCATTAATATTTTCAAAAGGCTGTAGCTGTAGTTTCTAATTATTTTCATTTTAGCAGTTTGGAGCTAGAGTCTAGAGTTTTGCTAACCAAATATTGGACCTTTTATTTAACTCCTAGATTCGTAACTAAATTTGTAGTGTACTTTGGTTAAATGTTTGAAAACAAAAGGTAAATATAGTTTAGAAATTCCTTGTTTAGTATCCTATACACTGCATTAAATAATAGAGGAGCTCTATGCAAATGTCGTAAAGTATGAGCTCGACCTTGTTGTCGCGTCCGTGCTCAAGTGACGTTGGCGCTGTGTGCACTTGCACTTTGAGGAAAAGTTCTTGTTTAGTCAATGTTTTTTCTTCGTGAGGAGAATTAATTTTTCGAAGACCATTGAAAAGACAGTAAGTTATATTATGGCTGTTTCTTTACTGAAAATAAATGCAAACATTTTCAGAGCTCCACTTTCAGGCAGTGCCGAAATGTATATTATTATATTACTGCCAAATCAAATAGCATACATAACTAACTGGAAACTGTAAGGGTAAACTATATGAACAAACTAATTTGCAGCATTGCAACCATGTACACCATCAGCTCAAGACAGACTACTGTATTAAAATTATTAAAAGTTTAAATCAAAGCACTAGTTCAGGCTTCTTTAAGAATACAAGATAAATATTTTCATTTCACCATTTCTTGTATTCTTGTTCTGTTGTGTTGTTAAGGAAAAAATAAAATACCAGTTCTTAAAATTATTTTTCCCCATCTCCTGTCTTCGGTTTACATAATTGAAATCCACCAAACAAGGAATAAAAAAAGAATGGCCTTACTAAGCATGTCAGTTCCTAAAACATTTCCAGTTGCATTATCTTTAAGTGCAAGGCTTTTAAAATGAAATGAAATAAACACTCGCATGAATCTCCCGAAAAGCAAACTATCCATCCATGCCTCATCTATATCACATCGGAAGCTGGAGTCAATCCCAGCTGACTTCAGATGAGAGGCAGGGTACAGCCTGAACAGGTCACTAATCTACGGCAAGGCTAACAAAAGCTAATTAACATAAATTACAACTAAACAATAATTTACTAGATCAAGTATCTGATTCTTTAATGACGAATGTAAGAAAACTGCTTCCCCATGGGCTTAAAGGTTATGCCTGAAAAGACTTACCCTGGTGGTGAATGGGGAATGTAATGCAAGAAAGTGGTTCGGATGTTTGCAACTACTTTCTTCAAAGAAAGTTGTGAAATACTTCCTGCTACAATGCAGATGACTTCAATATAAGATTTTTTTGTACAGATAAACAAGTCAAACGCTGTCTAAAACCTACCCATTGAAAGAACTGCGAGTAAACATTGTACATGAATAGGGTGGTGAATTAGTTAGCATTCTTATCTGGAAAATAAGTGCATTGCACACATCTCAACAATTCAATCAATTCAAATTCAAATGGCACTTTGGGAAAGTTTTGCTGTAATATCATAACAATCGTGATTTGAAGCAATATGTGGAAGGGAAAGCTTAAAAAATTATTAGTGTCCTGAATGAAAATCCAACAACAATACAGTTCGAATTTTCATTTTGACACTCTGCCCTTAAAGCAAACTAACATATGCTCAAAACAGTAGGGTTCTTTCCTATTGTTTGCATGTTTATTATTTTTTTTTATCACCAACCAGATCACTTCCTACCAACTTCATGCACTAATGAATCTTCCATTGAAATGATCTACAATTAAAGCATCATGCATATACATACATACATACATACATACATACATACATAGATGAATATTAAAAGGTCTACACATTAAAATGTTAAAATGTTATTGTGATGCACAAAACCGACACCAGGATAAATTCTTTCGGAGCTTTGTCCAGCTTTAATGTAACTTATAATCTGCAAAATTCAATCGAAAAAACAGCAATGATTCTTCCATTGAAGACTTTTGGCGCTTGCACCGCTTATTTCCTCTAGCATTGAAAAAAGATGGCAGTGTTATGAAGATTGTTATGAAGATTCTGTGAAAGTTTCATTAAAATCTATTCACAGATGTAGGAGAAGTTGCAGATTAATGATGGCAACCCCAAAGTGCATTCTGCTATTGGAAACACCAAAAAAATCAACTTAATAGAAAAAAATAGGAGGTGGACAATATTACCATGTACAGTAAATAAGACTTTGTGCAAGTTTGGTGGAAATGAGTTGACTGGCTGAGGAGCAGTAAGCGTGACGATAAATGAGGATAAAACGGACAGCAACGATACATAGTGATCTTATGTGGCACTAAATCCAAACATATGATACACATCTTCGGGTTACTTTAAAGTTACTGAGGGGATGATCACACTAGAGGTGCAGTAGAAAAGCGACTGACGATGGCAATTCAAAAGAAGAATGGATTTGCTAGGAGGGCATTAGGCCCAGACCTGAATTCCACTGAAAATCTGTGGGGTGACCAGAATAGGGCTGTGCACAGGACATGCTCTCCCAATCTGACAGATCTGGAGCACTTTTACAAGGAAGAATGGGCAAAGACTGCCAAGTCAAGATGTCTCATGTAAACAGACCCCTACCCCAAAAAGAAATAATGCTTCCAAAAGATGCTTCATGGCATGCATATTTATGCATGTTTCTTTATGGGGTAGGAGTCCATCCACATGGGACACTGGATCCATAAGTTTTATGGGTCCCGGTTATTGTAAGGTCATCGTCCCCTAAATTATTTGTTTGCTTTTCAGTTAAATTGTTCAGGTTACAGGTCACCAAGTTATCTTTGTCTTTTTTCACAAAAAGTAAAAAAAAAAGAAAAAAAAAAGCATTTTAAAGGGGTGGGGGGAGGGGCATTTTATATCCACTGTACATAGTCATGTTCTACACCTAGTTAACAGTAGTCACACTGCAGGTATTCAGTACAATGGAGGAAAAAACATAGTTGATGCTGTTTTTTCTTGCAATTGCCTTTATTTAATCAATGAGAGTTTAGTTTCACTATACTGTCAGTAAACAGTTTTAGCTGGTACATTACGATATAATTGTGATATTAGTCAAATAACATATCCGCAATAACCTATGAGCAAGAAGCAGAACAGGTGTGTGTGTCACAAGACCATCACTGTCAGAGTGGATCTGTGCTCCCATCATAGTGTGTGTGTGCCGGTGACACACAGTGGTGACAGCATTGGAGTGAAAATGAACAAACCTGAGCAGCGTGCTCACTGAGTGGCACCGGAATGGAAAGCCAATTACTAGCTTTTACCTCACTCAGCTTCTGACGTGCTGTGACCTCCACCCCCACCCCTAGTAAAAGCTTTAACAGGGCTGCACTTTAAATATTTTAGGAATTTGCCCAATCTCATTTTGCTCTCCTGAACTGAAGGCCATTAATGTTTCAGAAAAGTGTCATGGCCAAACAGGCTAATCTACAACAGTGTGTCAGGGTTGCTGAAGCTGATCTGGGTGAACAGCGACCATGAAAGAGGTCCTACTACTCGGCAATTGCTAACACCCAAACTAGCATATATTCAGCACATGGAATCACCTGGCTTCCTTGAAAGCACTAGAAAGCACTCAGCAATTGGTGTAACAGAGAGGCTTTTCTGAATGAATATGGGGGCTGCGAATTTATAATGGCTGTGAGTGGGTTTTTGGTAAAGAAAAAAAACTTCAACCTTATTGCTGGAGGTTTCCATACAGTACAAACACTGGCAAGAACAAGTTCATTGAATTTGCAGTGCATTTAAAAATAAAAATATTGATATCTCATCATGCTGCTGTAGTCAGTCTGATAATGCATATACATTTCTCTGGGATTCTATCATTTATGAGAGCACTTTGGGAAGAAGACCACAGGATACTTGTCAAGAGGCCATAACAATGTCAACAAAAGCCCACTGAGCAGCCCACTACTGGAGAGCTGAGTGGGTCTGAAAGCCTGCCTTTGAGGTAATAGCCTGAGGCCACACCACGCAGCTTCCTCACTGCTACAGGGGTACATGCTTTTCCAATTCTGCGCTTGTACAGTACGGCTTTCCCTCAAACTCACACTATTTGATGGCAACTAGAGTTTTTGAGATAGAATTAGAGTTCAAATTCTATGAAAACAATGAAATTTTATTGGGCTATTAAATATATTGTGTTACATAAGCAAAAGATAATTAATTGACTGAATGAATTAATAATTAGGGAATTATTTTATATTATTAAAAGAGCAATGACACAGGAAATCAACAAAATGCTAAAATAATGTTTTGTAAACAAATTCATTTCAGCTTATGTTCTTTCTATGTTACTGAATCTGTGCCAGTTAGGTTTTCATTCATTCATTCAATTTCTGAACCGCTTAATTGGCGCCCATCTCAGCCGACTCCGGGCGGGGGCAGAGTACACCCTGGACAGCCCAGTTAGATTTTGATTTATTTTATTTATTAATTTAAAGTAACAGTAGCGATCATCTCTTCATGATACTTTCATCATATCTCATGCATTAATCCTTTACACATTCACTAATAATACATCTTTAATTCTCATTTTATGCATACTTTTATTCACTTGACATAAAATGGTTGTATATTACATCTATTATGCCTTTTTCTATTATACATCATTATTAATAATGTATTGCTAAATTGCATTTTGGACATCCTCCTATTTATTTATAGAATAATGAACGATGAGCCAAAGGTCCTGTTTTCAGTATTTGCATAACAAGAGAAAATAGTCAAGCAAATTAATTGCCATCTACCACTACTGCATCATTATCATCAGCCCAAATAAATCTTGTTTCACTTTAAAACAAAATGTTCTACCAAGACAATTTAACACTCTACATGAAAGAAAGCATTCAGAATAAGGCACAATGTTAAAAAAGCTACTGTTATCACTTTTTCTCTCCGTCTCTTTCCTGCCTATGCTCCGTCTGTCTCCTAAGTGAGCTTATTCACTGACATTGGTTTAAAGCCTCCCCCATTCACTTTACATTTCGACGCTCTTTGATTGCTGAAATATCACATCAAAAACGTGTCAATTAGCATGCTGGCATTGCAGAGATGATATCAGGCTTTTGGGCAGGTGATAATAACAGTGAAAGCATTTAGTGCTTTTTCACCCTAACTGAATATTTTATTATATGCTGCGTGTTTCACCACTCACTCTACAGACCCCTGTCACTTCCATCTCTTCACCATGCTGATTGCTACTGCACACCTCTGCCAAGATAGCTTCGTCTCAGCACTGTCAGCAAAGCCTGCCAGTCACTGCACAACTCTCTGCTCCACGCCACTCCAAACTAGCAATGTGACACTACTGCACTGAAAGCGGATCACGGCAAAATGCACTGTGACTTCCGACAATTAGGTACTTCTCAGGTCCTTTCACAAAGTCTGTGTGCATTTTGTTAATTGTTAATTTCAGCGAGGAAGAGCTGTTCAGTGTCTTCATGGAAATTTTTATTAAGAACCCCACCCCCCAAAAAAACAGCTTTATTATTACAGGAAAAAAAAATGTACCAGGTTGCCTTCGATCCATTTAAACCCAAAGATCATAAAAGACTGTCTCTGATGATGATAATAATAATAATAATAATAATAATAATAATAATAATAATAATAATAATAATGTTATATATTTTTATTTTTATTGAGTGATTTATTTTCTTTAAGACTGCCACGGTGAAACATCCTGAACTACCAGAAACAATCCTGTAGCTTATTATTGTCACACTTTCTTTGCTAAGGGAGTGCCCTAAATGGGATTTTTTTGTGGTGTTCAAGTTATAACCAGAGCAGAAGTTGTGCTCAGAGCTGGGCTAGTTGCTTTTCATGGAGTGTTTAGCTATTCTAGCCCATCACTTGGCAGTCACTGACTCCCCCAGTCCCTCTCCAGCAGCCTATGAAAGGAGCCTTTTGCTTTGAAATCCTTCCCCATCATGCAAACTGACAAAGGCATGCTTTTCAAAAACCCACAGCCAATCTGTTGATCATTATTTATTTACAACGGCCTAGAGGCATAAAAGTATGTAAAAACCGTAGTTGATACGGTATACGCTAACTGTTTTTTGCTTCTATGTTTGTACAATAAATTATCCCCAAGGCTGCCTTAAACAATCACTTATCATAGTGCATAACACACAATTTTCCAAAATAACATATTCAATATGTGGTGTATTGACAGCAACTGCAATGGCTGGAGAAGTGCATAGGTTTGCATTTGGTAATTTGATGTTTTGCTGCAGGGCTACGACTTGAAAAGCCTACACCTAGAACTGAGAACCTGTCATCCAGTACCCAAGAGCCAGCCGAACACAGAGGCACCCTAAAGCACAGGAAACTTTGGCACTGCTTTGAAGCATTTCAAAACAGGGTAAATAACTCCCAAGAATTATTATCAGTCACAGATCAAAGAGAAGATGCATATATTACACCACAAACAGGGACTATCATCTCAGCACAGAAAAATCGTTAGGAGCTTTAAGAACTCAAAACGTAACATCTTTTTAAGCAACTACAAGAAAGTGAGCTTTTATTCTTTTCTTTTTCCTTTTACAGTTTGAATAACAGTACGCTGAACAGTGCTAATTTGTAAAATACAAATGACAGCAGTATGCATGGTGTAAAGTATATATACATATATATTATAATTTTTTATTTTTTTTAAACTAAATGCGCTCATGGACAGAAAATGTGAAAAATAAAAATGTCTACGCAAAATTACTTTACTACAGATTTCTCAACCAAATGACTAATACCACTATCTTATTGTGCCTAATGGAATCTTGCTCTATGAATTGAAACGGGCATCCTTATCCCTACATTTCTTAAAACAGACACATGGGTAGTAAGAAAACCCTTTTGTTGGTCAAAATCAATTAGCAGCATTAGAATTCCCCTGGACAGGATAAAAGGAAAGTAATATTTGAATTCATTTCTGATTGCGATGATACATCTCACATATGGCCTTAAATTCCAAAAACACTACTCAATGGGGCTTCGACAATAGATGAAGAGCCTGAGGCTAAGTAACCATACGGGCAGCTCTGATTGGCTGCTGCTGTCATTAGTGCCACCGCTGTTTAAGAACTACATGTGGACGAGACTGGGGGGGGTGACAGCTGAGACTTTAAAGCAAGAGTATTTTTCAAACAGCTTTTCATAGCCTCTTTCATGACAGAAATATTTCAGCTCTATCATTAAGCACTGACAGGCTGACAGCTTAAACGCCTGAGCCTTAGAGGGCTCCTCTCCTCTCCTTCGCTCCCTCTCTCCCTCGCCACTCCTTCTACTCCCGCCAAACCCATCACCATCCCTCCCGTCTCCCTGCCGCTCTCTCTTTCCTTTTGAAGGCTGCAGGGAGCGTCTTGAAATCAATGTCTTACCTCATCACTTTGGGTGAGCAGTTGGGTGAATTTCGCATGCCTCCATTGCGCTGCTTCTTTTTGGGTGACAGCGTTGATGGATGCTCGTCTTCAACTGCAAACACATGCAAAGAGTGTCAGTTTGTGGACGGCACGGATTGTAACGTGTGCTAGGGATGACATATTAAAGAACACAAAAGGCAGCACTCAATCAATCATGGCAAAATAAGTCAGAGGCGACCTCCGAAAACAGAAAAAGAACATCGTTAGTAGGGACAAATGTACATTTCAGTGAGGCAAAAAAGACCATGAAGGACACTCATTAAGACTTGAACTCAATGATTACTGTGCTCATACTGCTCCTGAGTGTTTGCAATCTGCATCAGTAATGTATTACCTCTCCTCAGCATCATTGCCCTTGCATGGAGAACAAGGACTTAAACAATGATGGAAAGAGTGTTGGGAGGAAAAAGAGTTATATGGTTTGCTTTCCGGTGGTTCACTACATGACAAAATCAATTCCCATCATCTTACTTGTAACTGATGAGTGTGGGATGGTCTGTGCATGTATCCATCCATGCCACGAGCACTCTGAACCCACTGAGCTCACTCATCTAATGCTGAAACACCACTCCAAGAGGAAATTACTGAGGGGCCTATGAATGTCAAAAGCATCCCTCCTACTGAATGTACTATCTACAAGAGTGGAGCTGCCTGAAGGTCAAGATCATCTTTACACTCTCAGGAATGCCAGAATTAATAGCAATGCTACACAGCTATGGCACAGAGAACTACAGTACCTGAAAACTAAGAACACTGCAACATTTGTATTTCTGTTATAATATTTTCCCTTATAAATTCTGTATTGACTTTGGTGAATATTTATTTGAAATATTTATCAGATTGATAAAATGTAATTACAATATATGTCGTAAAATGTACAAGTCTCAATCTACTGTCCAGGACAGATACTCTCTATCTGAGACTTAAAGGTGATACACATGTATTACACCCTAAGTTGGTTTGCCCTCACAACCACAGCACATAATTAAAGGAAAGTTCATCAGCACTGCAGGCAGTTCCACTACAAGGCATATATCCTTTGTGAAGCTCTCAAATTTCAACATCATTTAACTGCATTAATGAAAAGAGACAAATGTAAAATTGTCTGTCTGGGTATGGACCAAATGCCACTGTTTGACATTTACAACAACACTGTGGCTTGAGCAATGTGAGGCACTAATCAACTTTCAAAATATCAATTGCAGTAAGGCACCATAGTGCAACCCTCTGTTTTCCTATTAAGACTAAGGACTAAGTGGCCTGCTTGGACTAGGCCACACTCATGCCCTTGCTTCTCCAAATTAGACTGCAGAGATTTATGAGCTATTCCAGTGCCCTTCAGTAAGAGGCTTAACAATGAAATAACTCTACCTGCAGCATGGCTGCTTCAGCACCTCCCTGCTTGTTCCAAATTGCATTAAAGCACCTTTACAACTTCAATCAAAACAGGATCAGTTCAGTGAAGTGTGATTGCTGTTCCAGACCACAGGCAACAATAAGTGCTTCGTTTTTGTATCAGTGCTTGGCTGACTTGACTAGACATCTGCCTTCCCTGACTTAGGCATACAAACAGAATGATGCAACTTTTTAAACACAATACTCAAATGGCAACAGCAACAACAGAGATAGAGGCAGTGGAATAGTTTCAGCAATCTCTTTCTGTGCAAACTAATGTACTTATTTGCACTCTCCAAAATGAACTCTACAGTACTCCTGTCGACTGCTACAATGCATTTTCACACATGCACACACAGTGCTAGGGAGGGGGAAGTTAGCTCTGTTCCATGCAAGGTGTAGAAGGCACCTACAGGGCGTGGGCGGGCGAGTGGAGGAGCGCATTGAAGAAGCAAGTGTGGAGGAGAGCATCGATGAGTGCAGGGAAGAGGAGGGCATGGAGGTGTTGGGGTGGTAGCGGTATTTCCCAGGCAGGCTGCGGGCCCGATTCAGGCCAGCCAAGCTGAGACCTCGGTGTGAAGGTGGGACTGGAGGAAGTAGACTTCCTTTACAGTTAATTACAAGGGCTTCAGCAGAATGTTCCTCTGACAAAGTATCTCGGACATTCAAACCGGTAGCTAATTTAACTTTGTGATTTTGAAACCTGGGTCTCACTTCCTCCTTTACTGTCAAACAATGGAAGATAAGAACAGTGAGAAAACTTTTCTAGCCCAATGTACAAACAAATAAATAAATGAATGAATAAATAGCTCTCCAAAGGCAGACTGTAAAAAACACATCAGTGTACATTATTAGTCCCTATTAAGCTTATAATTAAAAATAAATTAAAGTATTTAAAATAGTTGTTTGTTGAACAATTTACTTTACACATTTCATATTATTTACCATTGTACATTATGCATACACAACACAACATTAACCAGTATTAACAGTTTCAGCAGTTTGTGCTACAGAAGCTCTTCTGTGGGATCAGCCCAGACATACTAGCCTTTGCTCCCCACATTCCTCAGGCACCTTGGGCACCCATGACACTCTTGTCCTTCCTTGGACCACCTTTGGTAGATACTTACCACTGCATACCAGGAACAACCCACATGACCTGCCATTTTGGAGATGAGTAGTCCCAGTCATTTAGTCATCACAATGTAGCCCTTGTCAAAATCACTCAGATTCGTACACTTGCTCATTTTTCCTGCTTCCAACACATCAACTTCCAAAACTGTGATCTTTATGCATAAAACACACCACTCCATGGTAGGTGCTACTGAAATAAAATAATTTGTTATTTACTAAGACATTCGTCTTAGTGTTTTTATTGCTATGGCTGATTGTTAGAGTCAGAGTGTGTGTGTGTGTGTGTGTGTGTATGAGAGAGAGAGAGAGAGAGAGAGAGAGAGAGAGAGAGAGAGAGAGAGAGAG
>JBCNYH010000027.1:35399152-35413808 GCA_039654325.1 Tandanus tandanus | reverse complement strand
TGTGTGTGTGTGTGTGTGTGTGTGTGTATTTATTTATTTTTATTTATCAATAATGCATTCTGCAACTAACAATAAAAATTTTTTCAATTCTTTTTTCTAAGGAAAGAAATTCAAAGGAGCAGATGGGGAAGCCTGAGTACTGCATCAATAAAGAGTTTGAGTCAGCAAAGCTTTTGAGAACTGCATTTATAAATATGTAAAACCAAAACAAGTCCTTGTGTGGTGCTAGAACCTTCTGGCAAACCTAGAAACAGAATATTCCTATGAACACATGGATTTACTATTCCTTTTACACTCCTTCAAATACACAATTCGCATGATCAAAGATCATTCGGCAAGATCTGTCACTGTTCAGCTTAAGTTTCATCCAGTGGAAAGGGTCCTGATAGTCTGGCTAAAGGTCAGATAGAAGGAGCTCCTGCTCCAATTGCCTACGCCAAAAAAGCCTTTCTGATAGCTCTGCGGACGCCTCAAACATTTAAGACTTGAAACTAAGCACCTCAGTTGACAGCATGTCAGATCAGTGATAGGGGACTGTTGAACAGGAGGTGGCAATCCTGGAGCCCTGTATCGACATACTGAAACTTTCAAGCTTATATTTCAGCCTTTGGCTTTGGTTTGGTTCTCAGAACAAGGTCAAGTGATTTGAGCAGCCATATTAAAGTAATGAGGGATTACTATCGCATGAACTGTGCACTGATTGATGAAGTCTATCTGGGGAGAAAGATGAAGAGCATGCATGGATTTTAGAATGGTTTGGAATTCTTAAAAATAGAGAGTGAGATATTGGGTGATATTCACTTTAATGATACAGTTAAACTGGGATTATAGTAAAAACCAAGTAGTCATTGTATCTCTTTTAGGATAATACGGGGTGGTGGCTCAGTGGTCAGGGCCCTTGATTTTCAATTGCTCAGTTGTATAAAAGTGACAAATGACATTAACATTTACTGGTTAGTCATGCAATAGACTGTTGGCCTGTTCAGGGTGTATGCCTCTTCTTGTCCAATGATTCCAGCTTCCCCGCAACAGGATAAGCAGTACGGCTAATGAAGGAATGAAAGTTTACTGCAGCTGGGTCCCAATATTATAACAGAAATAATGTGTGTTTTGTGACCTTATGATTACCAATGAAAATTTCAGAGTCTCAGATCCTCTTCTGGAGAAACCCGCCACAGCAGTGTTCCACATGTAACCTAGCCTTCGTTCTATACCTCAGGCACAGCTGTTGATTCAGCATCTGGCTTTACTCTTCCACAGAGGAAAGAGAAATCCCAGCATTTATTATACATGATAGTGTGTGTTAGTTCTTTTATTGACATCCTGCATCATCTAACGAGAAACTTCACATTACATTTTTAATTAACTTCTTTATCCGAGAAGCAGCCTGCAGAAAAAAAAAGACACAAAAGAGTCTGTAGGTCCTGTAGGGCGGTTGTGTGTGTTGCCCTGCGATGGTTTGGCAAGTTATTCAGGGGGATCCTGCCGTCGCCCACTGTCGGCTGAGATGGGCTCCAGCTTCTTCCAACATTAATAGGATTAGGCGGTGCCTAATTGGTGGAAGCACTTTAAAGGGTATCTGTGGTGAATTAGTGTTACTAGCTATTTTAAACGATCCCGTATAACATCAGCGGTTCTTTCCAGCAACATCAGTCCATGCCGTTTTCAAATTGCGCGCAAGTGTTACGACTCTAGGCAGGCTCAGAGATATGGTGCCTTTCTGATTGGCTGTTCCAGCCTGGTAGTGACAAGAACTTATTGGATTGGCTGGGCTATGTCACTGACCCGTGTAGCACAACACATTATCGGCCAGTGCTGAGCTGCACAAGCAACAAGATCGTGGAAAACATTTATTTTTGTTCCTAAACCAACTGACGACAGAAAGGCCGAGTGCATTCTCATCTGGCAGCATTCTCATCCTCAGAGTCACTAGAACATCAATCCCGCCCAATGTGTTGGAATCACTTCTGGGGGGGAACGAATGCTAACCCCTGCAGTTCAGCACCCACTAGTGATCCACAGGATAAAATTACCAGTTTTGTGCTTTTTATGGTCATTTATGTTAAAATAAGCGCCTGTATCGTTTAAAAGTATTACATACACACAAATTATGCTGTAAGGACGACCAGTACTCTTTATACCTGCTAACATGTGTCTAGCCTACAGAGCTCTGGTTCTGTAAAGATGGCACATATGAGCTATTAAACAGAGGCGCAATAGAGGTATTTTTTCTAGTGTAGCATTACAGCAATCATGTATCATAGTGTTAACAGGCTGTCTCAGCTTCCACGTGGTTCTGTGCTGTACAGTTATGACCCCAAACAGCTTATCAGATCCATTTTTCACACATACACACACACATTCACATGAATCTGTAAACACTGAAGCAAACACACTTGCCAGTGTAAACAAAAACACAACAAATTCCTTTCTGCTATTAAGATACAGTCCCTGTATTCAGCTGTATATTGAACTGGTGGTTGACACCCACAGGACTGAACATCACACTAGTGGTAGATATGAAAGACAAGACTGAATGAAAATAAAAGGATGCCGTATCAAAGATAATTCAGAACAAAAGCTAAGTAAATGTGTTAAACGTAACTGCTATATACACAAGAAGATAAAAAAAAAAAAATCTATAATACCTTCATTTGGAGTTAAAACAGCAGTTGGACAAATCAGTGGATATTTGTTATTTAAATCCCACCACCTGCTATGTTACACACAAGAGGCTAAGATTTTTACTTGAATACTATGGGTGATGGGATTTCTCTGGGATTCCTCAAATATGGAAATCAATTTCACTATTCATCACATGACTGGAACAGGACAGGGGGAAAAAAGTTAACAGGGGGCAGGATGTAAATCATAATAGCAAAGGGTCAGTTTTTAAAAGGTGTAATCAAAAAGTTAGGGCACTGTTCCTATAGTGAAATAATAAAGAGAGGCATGGTCATGCGCATGCAGCAGGAGCAAGCAGCAACTCTCATGAATCACTATCCCATGATATTGTGCTGTCAACATCAGGACCTGTATTACACGCTTTTTGCAACAATGTACATAATGTGCGCAATTGTGATTTGCGCAATGTGGAACCATTAGCAATTAGCAGTGGAGACCCTTGAAATGCTTCAGCAACCCTAGGGCAATGAAGCAATGAACTAGGTATGGTGATTTGAGTGGGATTCATTCTCCAATAGAGGCAGAAGATCTGTGGAGGATGGCACTAATCACATGTTGACACCTCGAGTGGCTCATTGTTTCATTGTTCTAGGATTGCTGAAGCTTTAGGTGTATCCAATATCAATTTCCTGAGTTTAACACTGAAACTGATGCTTGCTCTCTGGTCCATAGTAAAATCACCAATGTTCATATGTATGTTGTACAAAAATGCTTGCACCATAGATCCTGATGTTGAATTACATCATGCTCACTACTCACAAGTGTTTCAGCTCACTCCTACTATGTTCCCTTCATTACTGAGCTTTTTTAATAATTAGAATGTACAAATGACAGGCGATCTCAGAACTAGAACAAGCATGCATAGCATATAGCTCAAGCACAAACTAGCATGAGGTGAATATACAACATCAACATCAACACAATCGTTATTTTAATCAAGGAGATAACCCAAGGTTAGCAGGGGTGGGGTCAGACCCACTGACTCACTCACTCACTTATTTGCTCAACCACTTAATCCTACTACTAGGGTCGTGGGGAGGCTGTGCGACATTGAGCGAGGGCGAGATACATCATCAACAGATCGCCAGACCGTCAAAGGGCAACACACACACAACCATTCACACTCACATACACACCTATGGGCATTTTGGAACAGCCAATTAGCCTAATGTACATGTCTTTGAACAGTGGGAGGAAACCGGAGTACCCCAAGAAAACCCACGCAAGCATGGGTAACACATGCAAACTCAAAACAGAACTTCTTACGGTGAGGCCGACATGCTTACCACTACACTACTGGGTGGGGTCACAGGATTTCAGAATTGTACTATCAGGTGATAGATAGCTGATCAGTAGGTGTATATACTTGGATGTAGGCTACCGTGCAAGGTACAATTGTTGCCTCTGTAACTTGTTTTACATGCTGTTAACACGCTTTTTTCATTTATTTATTACTTTTTGAGTGCTTTTTAGGCTGCTGCCCCCGTGACCTGACCCCCGATCAAGCAGAAGACGACTGACTGACTGACTGTCTGACTTTTTGAGTGTTACATAGTTTTCCATATCTTCACTCACTACACTATATTTATATGGCTTTCAGACATGGTTTGCAAAGCCTCTTAGTTTGTAAGCAATTTCAACAATTAACTTCCAGCATAGTTTATTAGTTACAATGGTCAAAATACATAACACTGGAACTGTCCCCCTTTTATATTTTTTAAGATAAATCACTGGATATTTTAATCATAGTTTAAGAAGAAGCACATAGCCAGCGCTACAAACCTCCAGTGGGGAAAAGGAGCATGACGAGGCAGAATTACAGCTTTCTTCTTACCTGCATGGTGCACAATCAATCAGAATTCGGCTATTCTTATTTTTACTTTGGAACTATATAAAATCCAGTCCTTAAGTTTTTGAAAAACTCAATACCACAGCATTCTTTCAGCTGTTTTCTATTTCTTTAGTTATTCTAAACTGCATAACCTATGCCATACTAACCTATGTTATTCTTACCATCGTACATGTCTATTTAGTGTGTAAACATGATTAAACACAAACCAGAGATTTTAGAAAACAGTAAACACAAGGCTCTGAGTGTGTATACAAAGCTTGCTCTGTATAAAAGCGGCAGCTGAGAGATGTGAATGCACAGTTTGCTTACACTGAACACCAAGGGAGAGTCACTGCAGGGACCTGTGCCTCCTGCCTGATGTGCTTCAGTCCCAATGATGTCAGTCAGAGAAGTAGAATCACAAACTCACCTGAACATTCAGAAGCCCTGCGTCACTGTTTGCTACCTAGACTGAGCTGGTTTAAAAGGATGAGTAAATTAATTCCAGATCTTTCAAGGTTAAGCATTTAAGCTCTTTATTGGCATGGCTATTCATGATACCATGAGATCGAACATTTGCTAAATGTGGAAACTGACTGTGATGCATTATATCTCCTATTCAAATACTCTCGTTTTGACTGAAAATTAAAGATAATAACTACAAAATAACATCATAAAATTACACGTAAATTGTAATATCTACACAGACACATTATCAGCATTAGTACAAACCTGTATATGACAACACAAAAATCTACACAAAACAAAGCTTTGACTCATTTTAAATCACTAGACTACACAGTGAACAGTGTTCTGTGTGTACTGTTTAGACTGGTGAATAATTCACCACCCGACTCCATAGGAAATGTCACCTTCTGGACACTGGCTGCCAATTAGCCTCTTAGCAGGAAGTGCAGCATTGATTTGAGAAGATGCTGAATGTTAGCTCGACTAATCTACACCCAAATACGATGTACAGAGAGCTCAATGCATGTACATGTTACATAACTGAAGTCTATTAAACATTATCATGAATAGATTTGATTCAAACAAACATTAAAAGGACATGGATGCATCAAATCTTTATAAGCTACCCTAACAGACAAGGTTGAAAATGAACATAATTAACTTTAAGCGGCAAAAAAATTGTTAACAATTGAATAAGTGCATTAAAATAATCTATGCATTGGAATATAAGAGAGAAAATGAATTCAAATATCCCAATAAAAGGATCAAATCCTTATCCTTATCCTACCCTCATAACGCCTTGGATGCAGAAAGACTTTATGTAACATTGAGGCTATCTGCCGAGTTGTTCTCTACTTGCCAGCTAGTTCAGCTAATGTTTTCATCTTTGCATGACAGATTGTGTTTAAAAGCTGTATAAAGTCATGTGAAAAAATAAGTACATACCAGGTTCTTGATTTTTGTCAATATATTTGATTAACACCAACATTTCACCCTTTTTAATTAGAGTGCATACAGATAACGGTGATATAATTCAACAAAACCACAAGGAAAATTGTTTGTTGTTCAGCAAAAAATATTAAGAGACTTCTTTCTACACCAGAGGTCTACACTCAGGGTGACACTGTGTCAGAAACTTCATAACTGCAAGTTAATTTTATACTTGTTTATCGTTACGTAGCCAACACCGAATAAAGTGGCGTCCACACACAAAGTGAGGAACGACAAGCAATTTGAGCGACATGCAAATCATCCTGCCACACAAGCGAATTTCGCTCATGGCCAGCTCTGATTGCCTAGGTAACCCTCTCCCATTTCCAAATGTTTCAGTGTGAAACCGTGAGCATTGAACAGGTAGTTTCCGAAGTGCAGTGTCTAGCGCGTTCAATAATAAATAGCTTATTATCATTAGCTCATATTAACTTACAATTTCATATTAAATGGCTTATTTTATCATTATTATTATTCTAGTGTAAATTGATCCAGTAATTATTACAATGGAATTTTATCTGAAGCGAAAGACAGCCATCAGAGAGACAACTAAAAATGCCTCAGAAACACTTCTGGTGTAAAGTGGTCTTTAGAGTGGTCTTCTGGTGTAAAGTGGTCTTTAGATCTTGGCATGATGACCTGACATACTTCAATAGCAAAGAAAACACCAGACGACAGATGTCAGGTTTAAATAAGTCACTTCCCACCTGCAGGAGATTCTAATCAATGGCACTTAATCTGGAACCTTTGATTTTAATGTTACGAACTTGAAAATGTGAACAATGTAAAGGTTAACTTTAACCATGTGACTGATCTGGGTCGATCATGATCTGTTTCTATGTTTAAATATATTTTTAAAAATCAGCAATTTCTGTGGGATGTAATTATATTTTCCACACAACTGTAACTGTGCCACTAGCACAGACTTGGCATATTCCCTCCCAATTTTTCTCCCTAATCTGGTCACCTACCAATATGCCGCATCAGCCAACTCTCTTCTATCATACAACAACTACCACTCAGACAAGGTGAAGAGTTCCTCCAAGACACGTCTGTCATTCTGAACTGCTGCTCATATTGCATCACACACTCAGAGGAAAGCACTATCTACCATCTTCCACATACATAAGAACACAGAGTTTCTATAGGGGTGGAGTTTCGTAATAATTCCCTGGGTTTCCTTTGGGAAGCAGGTAGGTGACAAGTTCAACAGCATTGTGAATTACTTTATAAATGTGATGTGCGAGTGTTGGGAATGGGTGTATTCCTGGTGTTCCTTGGACTGACTCCAGATATCATGACAACTTTGCTGAAGATACTAAAGATAGTTTGTCAAAAGAGGAAAATATTGAGCACGATGTTCCCAACAAACATGGACTCATAATCCGCTTATCCCAGATGTCTGGATAGTGAGGTTTTCGCTGCATTGCTTGCACCACACCAGCTATTCTAACTCATACCAGTTTTTAATCACACTTGAAACCACTACAAAACAATCAAATATACTATTTGTTAGTTTATTTCAGCACTGTCCCATTCTAAATACACTGTCACAAAAGTTTAGCTGCTTAAATAACTCAGAGCAAGCTTCAGTCATTACCCAGAATAAAGCTTTAAAATGCTAGAAATCTTAATTGCATTAATTGTAAAAACCTCAACAGTCCCCATATGGCATAGATGGTCAAAACTGATTTGATCTGTGGTTGATCTGCTGTGGATAAAGTACTGATGAAATGGGACGTCTAAAGCCTCAGAGAGCAGCAATTCTACCAGAACTATACCAATAAACCAGACCATCCTGTATCAATCAATATTCTAGCCAAATTTAAACATACTGCAAGCCGTAGTGAGTAAAGACTGTGAGTCACTCAGTACTAAGGCCTGCAGGAAAACTTGTAAATAATAAATACACACCGATCAGTACACAACATTAACACCACCCAACTGGTCTGAACTGCAAGCTAGGCAGCTCATTATGCAACAACCTGTAATGCACTGTGTGTTCTGACACCTTATTCCCATATCCAGCATTAACAGTTTCATCAGTTTGTGCTACAGTAGCTCTTCTGTGGGATCAGACCAGATGTACTAGAACTTTGGTAGGTACTTACACCTGCATACCAGGAGCACCCCACAGACCTGCTGTTTTGGAGATGAATAGACAGTCGTTTAGCCATTACAATGTCATAGTTTTCCGAGTCACTTAGATCCTTATGCTAGATCATTTTTTTTCTGCTTCCTACACATCATCTTTGACAACTGACTACTTACTACCTAATACATCCCACTCCATGGAAGGTGCAACTGTACCGAGATCACTCTTCACACTTCACCTCCGATATACACCTCTTCACAGTATTTGATCTGTATTTTACCCCTTAAACAGGCACAAGTGGAAAATAAATTGTAAAAAAATATATTATTATAATAATTATCCTTCTATTTAAGATCCAAGTAAAACATACTCATTATTATTTTTTAAATATCTTGTATATTTTGGATTTTATGAGTTCTCAGTATAAGTTGCTCTCATTATACGTTGGTAATAAACAAAGCAAAATCTGTAGTACCTTTTGGTGCATGTTGCCTGTTTAAGGGTTAAGTCGGTGGTGGGATAAGTGTCCAGTCATACAGAGCAATGAAATCTGGGAAACTGGTGTAATTGTTTGCAGGACAGGTGCAGGACAGTGGGGAAGAACTCCATGTGTCTCACAGAGGAGGGCCTTAGAAAGGCTTGGAGGATGGGAGAAAGTAGCAAATGAAAGGATAAAGGATGGGGAACTGTTTGTTAACCATTAGATCAACACTTCACTAGTTTATAGTACCAGTACTATAGAAAGCTTAATCTAAAAATTTTGCTTAGTGTGAGGTGTGAGTTTACTCACCAAAAGATGTTCCAGACAAGTGTTTTTTTTTTGTTTTGTTTTTTGTGGATGTCATAACTTGAATTGACTCAGTTCAATCACAGTTCAAATAAATTTTAATGCATTACAAATCATACTGCAATTATAACATAACTAAAATAATAATGTTATTTTTTTTCCATATTGGTGGGGTACTACCTTTAATACTTAGCATGTTCATCGTCCCTAGGCTATATGTGCTTAAAATTAAATTTTCAATTAAGTCCAGAGGCACTCTTTATGCTACAGTCCAAACATCATAACAATATATCCAATTGTCTGTCACATGCATCTAACCTACATAATGAGATCTCTACAAAAATATCCTAAATTTACAGAACAATATAATGTTATAAAGACTCGTTCACCCTGTTACATCAGGAAGCCAGATAACTATTTCAATCATCTAGCTCATCCACCCAAACAATTTATGCTAGGCACAGAATGTCCCAATAATGCACTGTTTTAGACAGTGGCTGACAGCAGACATTGAGGAAAGCACTGACAAGCTGACATAGTCAAAAATATGTGTCAAAGCAAGCCTGCATAAGAGAAGAGGAGACAGAGGAGCCCCGACTGAAAGGATAAGGCACTACATCAAGCTGGGCCGAAACCTTGTTTCACTGACCTTGAGTGATGACCGGCCTAAAGAAGCACAGTGAATATTATTATGGGATTTTGCAGAGGCCTGTGACGCATGCAGGAAATGAGCACTATGATTGGCCCAGCTTGGAGATGGGAGGATGCACAGCATGTGAGCAGAATTCAGACTGGATCCTTGAAGTGCTAGTGCATAGGTCACTGTTTGCATAGCAAGGACATCATGTATCCATAGCCATGTTTTCATGAGTAGGCATTGAGTATTATTTATAAATAATGTTTAAACATGGCATTAGTCATGTCCTATACACACTATATGATTTTTGTTTGCAGTGATTTATTCTATATATGCATACTGTAGGTTTAGAATAAGGTTATGTTCTATACACATAATATTCAACAGAATAGAAAACTTTTTTCAAATTTTGCACCAGCCTTCTGAGTGACTCGTGTAGGCCCAGAGTAAATATGTTGCCAGAATTATGAGCTCCTATGTCTCCCTACTACTCTTACACCTTTCCAAATTCCTGTGTAAGTACTTTCAGGCACTTACTTAATCCTACTAGCGTCGCAAGGAGGCTGGAACTTGTCTCAGCCAATACTGGGACCAGGACTCGAACCCAGGACTTTCTTGCTGTGAGGCAGATGTGCTCACCACTATGCCATCGTGCCACCCCAAACAACTTCACTGAATAACTTCTGGGATTATTCCTTTCATCCATTTTGTAGGGTAAATCCCAAAACACTAAAAAACAATCACTTTAAAGCTGCACTTTAATCATTATTAAAGTGACCATGTGATTGATATTTGTAACTTGTACCTACACATGCATATTTTGGTCAAACCATGCAGATTACATTTTGCAGTTTGGACTGATGTTAGAGGTAAGATGATGGCACAGTGGGTAAGGCTGCTGCCTCTTAACTCCAGGGTTGCTAGTTCTGTACAGAGCTTTCAAGCTAGACCATGTCTGTGTGTGATTTCCTCAGGTTGTCTAGATTCGTTTCACCTCCCATAAACAAGGCAGTTGGTGGACTGGAGTGAATACTATATCATAAGGAAACAGTGCCACCCCAGTGGCATCACACCATGTAGTCAAACATTACCCGTGTAACCAACCCTGACCTAATCTGAGCCGTAGGGATGTTATCACCACAGAGACACACCATGTAGTTTATGTGCTGGTAGGTATGCATATTTTGCTCAATTTCTAAGGTTAAATACAGACTAAATGAGCAGGTCTATTAATGATCACCAGCTGATCATGATATTATAAAGCCCACTGTGTTCTATAAGTGTATAACTGTGTTGACTCTCATCCTAATTCTTACTGTATTTGTTTAAACCTGTACTACTTAAATTAAAAGCTTACTCAAATGTTGATTTAATAAATTCTCTTTATAAATCACAAGAATCTAAAGTGACATCACCGAGATCATTATTATTAATTATTAGTAATTATTACTGTATTTGTTTGAATACACTCCACCCAATATACTTTGCACAATATATTTACAGAATTCACATTTAAAGCTGGGGTTGGTAAATGTTTAGCCATATAGACAAAGCATTATATTAGTTGAAATTTTCTTTCCACCCGAACAACAATCAATAACTTTTGAGATCTGAAAAGGTCTGAAAAAATCCATCAAATGTGGCTACTGTAATCATTTAAAAAACTGACCAATCACTGCCTCGCGGTTATATACTGCCCTGGGAAATATTCATTCAAATGCTTCTGTGTCTCCCTACTTATGCATGATCCTACCATGTAAAAACCTGCAGTAAGACTGTAGGCAAGGACATGTTTTTTAAAAAAGTTAAATAAACAAAAAGTTTAAGAAATCGTTAGTCACTCTGGATACGAGTGTCTGCAAAATGCCATAAATGTAAATGTCTTAGGAAAGGCTTCTGAGGGCTGGGGAGGGCTTAGCTACAGCCCTAAACATATGTTCCTTTCAAGTCTTGCTAGCTTTCCAGATTACCATCCTAACTTTAGGCTATTTATTATGATAATAGAAGCTAATATATGCTAAAATAATATAAGCTAATGATAATGCACCAAAGCCAGCTCTGAATGGTACATTCTTTTTAGTCAGATTTTGCTCTCACATACAAAAATCATTGCAAAAGAATCCTTTGCTCAGCAGACTTAGAATGCATTGCGTGACTGGCTCACCATGATTGGATGATTTAATTTAAAAAACCACTAACAGGAAGACAACACAGGATGATCCAGAGATTAAAATGCAACAGGAAATTATGTCTGAGCAGGGGATCATTTAATGCTGGCTTTGGTAACCTGGAAGGCTAGCAAAATTTGAAAGTAGCATTTCTTCACGGCTCCGGCTTAACCTTCCCCTGCCCTCGAAGACGCTTCCAAAACCCTCACCATACACACAAGCTATGCCACATCACAACAGCTTCATCATGAAGCATACAGAGGACTTCAGCAGAAGTTTTTTCCTCTTCCAGTCTCCAGTAAACTTGCAATCACATTTCTTTTGCAGCAGCACCAACAGCAATGCTGACTCTCAGCCGGCACTGGGTGTAGGCGCCATACACCCTGAACAGCTCACCAGACCATCGCAGGGCCAACACACACAACCATTCACACTCACACTTAGGGGCAATGTGAAATAGCCAATTAGCCTTATGTAGGACTGTGGGAGGAAACTGAAGTATCCTGAGGAAACCCACTCAAGCACAGGGAGAACATATGCCACACAGAAAAACCCTCGCCAAGGCCCAGACTTGAACCTCGGACTTTCTTACTGCATGCCGCCCAGTGTAAAGACCATTTCAACCAATATAATAATTTGAGTGTACAATTAAATATTTACCAAACCCAGCTTTAAAATGTAGACCTGCCAAGAGTAATGTAACCAGCCTACATGGGCCATCATCCATCCATCCAGATCATGAGAAAGCTGGAGCCAATCACGACTGACTTGTGAATGTTCACCTAATGTGCATGTCTTTGAACTGTGGGAGGAAACCGGAATACCAATATGCAAACTCCACACAAAAAATCTCTTGGTTGGGATTATTGCCAAGTTAGAACTCAAACAAAAAGCTTTCTGTAGCAAGTAAGTATCTAATTAACAACATACAGTTTACAACATATGTTACATTCATAAAATTCTCCCGTCAAGGGCTACCAGGACAGTAGTGCCCAGACAGTGATTCAGCTAAAAAACAGTGAAAGGCCATTCTGTTCCTCGGCATGGAGCTGTGTGCTGAACCTGTGGAGGAAGTGTGTGATGTTTCCCTGCTGAGATATGCGCCGAGCAGTAGTCCAGCTTATCAAGCCTTCTGTCACTATGTTAAAGCTATTCTACCCTATGACGGCCCATGAAACCACAAAACCTGTAGTTCGTAGCTCGAGTCATGTTTTGTTTCAAGTAATGTTTTGAGAAAATTATGAAAAGCCAACAGACTGCTGAAATTTTGTTTAAACAAGACAAAATCTCTGTGAATATTCAATTCTTGTTTATTTCACATATATTACAGGCTGTAGAAGAATCTAGTAAGTCTCGTTACAACATAAACCCCATTTCATAAAATTTTGGACTTATTTTATTATATTAACCCATTTCATACTAAATTTTGGTTTTTGCTTAACACTCAAGAGAGGTGAACTATGCATTTTATAGCTTCAAGGACTTATAGGTAAGCAAGGTCTTCAACTTTCCTTATAAATAACTAACTAATATTAAAATGTAAAAACTGGGAAGAATAATAAAATGAAGCACAAAAATGGTCACCGCACTCCTCTTTTTCCCTTTTGATTTCTACGAGGTGTACTCTCAATTAATTAACGAGGCCTGTCACAAGATTTGCAACTCTGTACAACATAAAATAAAACCCATTACACAAATAAAAGGTATCTTCAACATGTTAGCTGTTAGCTAACTTCATTGCTAAGTGTGAAAAAAAGCAGAAAAGATGAAAATGAGCTTAGAGTCATTTAGCGCAAAACCTTTTGAGGAATAATAATTTATCCTTTACCCACTGAAACATCTGCTTCTGCTGCATTAATAAGTCCAAAATGATCACAAATAATCCGTGTCCAAATGCTAGGATTGTCTTTACACCAACAGAAACACGATAAATATAAATATGCTGACTCATCATATAATCTTAGCATAAAATCGGGGGGAAAAAGGTGTATGCATCTCAAACATGATACTGTTCAACATAGAACCAGTAGACATTTTACCTATCTATTTTCTTTATTGCTTTTCCAGGGTTGTGGGGATGCTAAAGACAATCCCAGCTAAATGTGGTTGATTTGTGGGCTACCCTGAACAGTTTATTATTAACACAGGGCTCCACAACCATTCACACTCACATATGGGTAATTTAGGATAGCCAGGTAATCCAATTTGCATGTCTTTGGACTGTGAGAGGAAACCAGAGAACCTAGAGGAAACCCATACAGGCACACAGAAAGGCCCGAGTCAGTCACAAGATTTGAACCCCAACGTTCTCAGTGTGACACAGCAATGCTATCCACTGAGCCACTGTGCCACCCCAGTATATATTCATTAATTTAAAATAGTAAAGTACTTATTCTGTAGAGGCTCTGGTGTTTGTCAACTATATGTAATATATTTAATCACACACCACTAATCTTGTTTTGTTGTCTTAGTTCTAGTTGATTTGTACAACTTAAGTTTTATTTTATACACCAGCTGTTCCTCCTCTAATAACCACTGAGACTTGATGTAAATTTTGGCCACATTCCTAATACCGCAAATGGGGAATTTAGGGGCAAAGTTTCCTAAAATCATTCCTGAACAGATTTTGCAGAATGGCCATTTTTCAGTGTTCTATTTAGTTTTTATTAATCTTTTAATATATATACAATGACTGATGTGAGGGACACTTTGTTTAATAATAGTTACTTTTCATGCATGTTTCTGCATATGACCTTTTTAGCTCGACTATTTCACTGGGCCAATGTCCGTTTCCTAATATACAAGCACAGGATAGGAATCGATTTATTGGCCTGCATATGTCCAACTCCACAATGGTTACTCTTATTATTCTTATTCATTCATTCATTTTCCAAACCGCTTAATCCTAATTAGGGTAGTGGGGATGCTGGCGCCCATCTCAGCCGACTCTGGGCGAGGGCAGAGTACACCCTGGACAGCTCGCCAGGCCATCGCA
>JBCNYH010000027.1:35363994-35376499 GCA_039654325.1 Tandanus tandanus | reverse complement strand
TGAGATGGGCGCCAGCCTCCCCGCGACCCTAATTAGGAATAAGCGGTTCAGAAAATGAATGAATGAATGAATGAAGACTTCAAATTGTCCTTGTTTCCTGGTAAACTGAGTGGAGTGAATGTTAACTCATTTATCATTCATGAACAATGGAAGCATGAAATCCAGCAGTGTAGTGTTCTGTTGTGTGCAGATCTAGAAACAGACTGCATGGCTTAAAGCTCAAGATTAACATTCAGACACAAAGAGCCTACCTAAGTTCAGATCAGCAGTGCTAAAGCTCGGGGCTGTTCTTCCCATTGGCTGTTATTCTCATCATGTCCACCCCCCATCCACCTCTACACATAGATAAATCACATTTGTGGGCCAAGCCAGCCGGTCTGTAATTCTTTATGTTAAAACCAAAGTCTTATTTAAATGTGCACTCACTCACTGATTTGCCAAATCCTATTAGGGTCGCATGGTGGCTGTAGCCTAAACAGCTGACACTGCGTGAAGGTAGGGTAGACTCTGAACAGCTCGCCAACACACACAACCATTCACACTCGCATTCATACCTAGGGGCAATTTGGAACAGTCAATTAGCCTAATGTGGATGTCTTTGGACTGTGGGAGGAAACCGGATTACCCAGAGGAAACCCACGTCAGCACAGGGAGGACATGCGAACTCCACACAGAAACACCCAAGCGTAGGACTCAAACCCACCTTCGACCCTGTGAGGCGGATGTGCTAACCACTACACCACCATGTAATATTTCATTTACAGTAGAACATACAGTGAAAAATTGTGAAAGTGAAAAATGTAACTATTCCTTTAATTTTTTTTTAACTCATTTTAAAGAGCAACACATCTCAAACCCTTGGGGCTAGGGCAACAAAAGGCTGAAAAGATAAGTCATACTAAAAACAAACAGCTGGAAGAACATTTTGCAACAAATTTGGTTAATTGGAAACAGGTCAGCCACATGATTGAGTATAAAAAGATCTCAGAGAGGTTCAGTCTCTCAGAGGTGTAAAAAAAAAAAAAAAAATGAAAAGAAAAGAAAAGAAAAGCCAGTGGTTCATGAATCTGCAAAAAACTGCAAATTGTGGAACAATTTAAGAACAATGTTCCTCATCAAAAAATTGTGAACACAATTCTGGATACCCGTGATCTTCAGGGCCTCAGACAACACTGCAATAAAAACATGGCATGATTCTCTCTTGGTGATCACTGCATGGGCTCAGGAACACTTCCAGAAATCATTGTATGTGAACACAGTTTGCAGAGCCACAGGCTTTTGAACTGAGCACTGATTACAAGCAGGATGGTCCCTCTTTACTCCGGAGGACACAGCGTCAACGTTTACCAAAATGAATTTTGAATCTAGACTGGTCTGACTATAGAATAATTTTTCACTTTGCCTCGGGCAATTTTAAATTAGCATTGGCCCAGATAAGACAGCAGTGTTTCTGGATCATGTTCACATACAGTATGCCTTTTTTTTTGTAGACACCGTTTTTTGCAGATTGTTGAACCTCTGTCCTGATGCTTTTTTTTAATACCCAATCATATTACTGTCATGTTGCCAATTAGGTACATTAAGTTAAAAATATTCCTTCAGCTGTCACTTTTTAGTACCACTTATTTTTCCAGCCTTTTACTGCACCGTGCCATCTATCAGTTTCAAAATTTGCTTATATTTTTCATGAAATAATAAAACGTCTCACTTCCAACATTTAATATGTTTTCTTTGTTCTACTGTGAATAAAATATGGGTTCATCAGATTTGTGAATCACTATTTGTGCTTCTATTTACATTTTACCAGAGTGTCAACTTTTTGGGAATTTGGGTGGCAGCACCACAATCAAAAAGCAGAGATGAGTGCATTGGTGTATCCTGTTTACGAGTACACTCGAGCATCCCTTATGCATCACATTTATATAAACACATGTCCAGCTGCATGCAAGTTATTGTTGTGTCTAATACATGGACAAATGAAGCAGTGAATGTGCAGCCATTACCAAAGTCACATGTTGCATGAAGTTTAACTTTAAATATAATGGAGTGTGACAAAACAAAGGGCATGTGTTCAGACATGTATAATTCAGCAAGGCCTGAGGAGAAAGAGACAATCTCTGGTAACAACATTAAATTATGATAGGTGGATTTAGATTGATTTTGTAATTAAATTAGCTCCCTCAGGAAATACTTGATCTTTCACAGCCCACAAAGTCATTCAGCAATTTAGATGATCAAAGAAGGGGCGCTTGACTAAGGGTGCTTGCTTTGAATCCTGGATGCATAGTTTAATGCCCTTATCGTGCCTTCCAGACCAGAGTAGGTTCTTCTCAGCTTTCTTGTAAATCTAAACAGCCGGGCACTCCTGCACAACGCATGCAGGAGCAAAGGTAAACTGCTGTTTCTATGGTTACCAGCCAGGCTCGCCGTACGCGGATGCTCATTGCGATTTTAAGCTGCAGAAGAACCCTGATAGAGGGCATGAATCCATCCACCCACACACGTGCGCTCACGCTCTCTCTCTCTCTCTCTCACACACACACACAAGTCAACAGAGTATCTATAGACGCCAACAGTTACATCAATTATGTAAACAAAAACGCCCACATATTCCTGCTTTTGATAGTATGTGTATGATGAATGCAGTCACAGTGCCTCAGTGTGTATGAAGCATGTACAGCGTAGCCTTTGTAATATAGTTCAGATCACAGTAGGACAGACAATTGTGAGGCTGAACAGCAACACTTGGTGAAAGAGAAGGAGAGTCACACATCCTTCTCATGCTGCTTCCTGCTCACATTCACACATGTTGGCAGTCAGCGTGCAGTGGAGTCCCACCTCTGCCCTGGATAGTGTGAGGGGCAAAAACAGAGAAAGGATGAGTGCAAGAAAGAAGCTACAGGGTGTGATGGGGAGGGGAAAAGTGCACAGCTTAGAGCTTTACTCCCATAATGAAGCGCAGTGTACAAAAGAAGCATACCTCCATTTTTTTTTTTTCACCTTTCCCATAGTTTTACTTTTTTAAACAGTTTTGTCTCTAACACATGCTTTACCTATAATAACAGGTAAAGGTCAGGTGTGCAGATGAAGAAAGTGAGGCTAGGAGCCAACAGCACAGGTGGGTGTTCAACCAGGCAAAGTACATAAATGTGGCAGTTTAATAAAATGTCATTCATCCACTTTCTAAGCTGCTTAATCATAATTAGGGTCGCGGGAAGGCTGGCGCCCATCTCAGTCGACTCTGGGCGAGGACAGAGTACACCCTGGACAGCTTACCAGGCTATTGCAGGGCCAACACACATACAACCATTCACACTCACACCTAGGGGTGATTTGGAACAGCCAATTAGCCTACTGTGCATGTTTTTGGACTGTGGGAGGAAACCGGAGTCCCCGGAGGAAACCCACACAACCACGGGGAGAACATGCAAGCTCCACACAGAAACGTCCCGAGCCCAGGAATCGAACCCAGGCCTTCTAGCTGTGAGGTGGACATGCTAACCACTACTCCACCGTGCCACCTTGATAAAATGTGATATGTAAAATTATATCTAAAATCAGCAATCTGACTGGTTCACTATCTGGGTGATAATAGACATTATTCCAAGTAAATAGTGCTTGAATTAAAATGGCTGACAAACACTCCTAGTATGTAATATCAAAAAATATAAAGAAAGCTATGACATGTGGTCCTCTCATAATTCAATGTAAAAAAGCAGATTATTCAAACTTTAAATGAGTTTCAAAGGATGCCGTCGTGCAGGTCACATGAGCATTATGATGTGGCAGGTGGCCTGATAATTTTCAAGCTTTAAAAATGGAAAAATAAACCATAAAAGATCTTCTTTTCATTTAGTCTAATTATGTTTTTTGCATAGCATACACTAAAACTTTAAAGGAGTTTAAAAAGAAGCCGTTACAGAGAGCGCTTACTGCTAATGCTTAAAATATATGAAAAGTATACTATAATATACAGATTTAGGCACTGCCTAGAAGCAGAGCTACTAATACATATCTCCACTGATAGGTGTCTGAGGCTGGAGCCATAAATACCCATCCAGTGCTGAAAATACCCAATAGAAGATGGGTAAACAGGAGCAGAAAAAATGGGATGCACATAGTCAGCATCAATACTGAAATAGGCAGTGGCATTCAAGTGAGGACTTTTTGGTATTAACAGCCACAAGCATGCCAAGAAAACATTCCTCACACCATTACATCACCTCCACCAGCCTGAACTGTTGACACAGGGTAGGTTGGGAACATGGATTCATGTTGTTAGGGCCAAATTCTGACCAGCTGTGTGCATCAGCAGAAATCGAGAATCATTAGATCAGGCTATGTCCCTAAGTAAGTTTCACTTTGAACAGATGCTTTTGGAAGCAATTTTATATTCTACAATGGCATAATTCTAGGATGATGTTGCAACCAACAATCAAAAAAGCACATTATGGCTAAAAATTCTTGCAGCAATTGTTTTTAATAAGAAGAAAAGCTGAAGATAGAGAGTTCCATAAATGGTTACATTTTGTTTTTTTAATCCGTCCAAATTATGAAATCTAAAAGTCATCAGTTCACAGTTTGTGTGGTGTACTCCCATTAGACAAAAGTATCTAAAACTTGCGAATCAAAATAATTCACTTCTGCAGAAGAGGTCAGTAGAAATGAAACTCTCAGGCTCTTGTTAGCAGAAAAGGCAGATCTTTATTCCATGGAAATAAAGAAAAAGGTGGAGATTAACATACCAGTTTTTGTTTGTATGTTCGTTTTTTTTTGTGTGTGTGGGAAAAGACTCTAGCATTCATCAGTCATGCACAAACACTGAGCCATGCACCTGCTAGCTGAGAAACTGTTAGTCTTCTAATCAGAAATGCTGTACTGCCTGCTAATGCAGGGTTCATTAGGATTGTTGGAGGAGACAGTATATACAGCAGAGAGCTGTCCATATGATGCATGACGCTTTGTTGTCCCTTCTGGATGCTGTGTGTGCATGTTTGTTTTTGGAAGTATCAAGATGCATTTGGTGTTTGATTTAGCTGTTCAGTGCTCAATGCTCTGCTGGCAGTGCAATTAGTTCCTTGATGTATTTGTCAATGATTTGCCATCCTAATGACAACCTAGAGTCGAATAAGCAAGAACAATGTCGTAGTCCACAGGAGTCTGGGAACTTCTGTGGATAATATAACAAAAAAGAATGAAAGTGGCCTCTATATTCTCTTCACTATACACTGATTGGCCATAACATTAAAATCACTGACGGGTGACATGAATAAAAACTACTTATAAACCAAGTATGAGATCTGTACAGAGAAATTTGAACCCAAGGTCTTTAGTATAGACCAAGCCGAAGACAAGTTCCATGCAAAAAGACTAAGGGCTGAGATTTCTCTGTACAGACCAAGCAACGAAGGTTAATAAGTAGTTTAAAATGGTATATTATAATATATAATGGTATATTATAATATATATATAATATTCAATTCACTTTGGGCACAGTTACTTGACCTGTTTTGAGAAAGGTATCATTCTGACGAGCAGTGACTACTTTGCGGGACTTTGTAAACTCTTTATCCATTACAATATATTCTGTATACATTTTCTCTTTAAAAATGCTGAATGCTTCTCTGGAAGCTGTTAAAAATCAACTGACTAACAGCTAAGTTGCCTGTTAGATACACAATGATTTAATTAAAAAAAAATAAATAAATAATAATAATAATAATAATAATAATAATAATAATAATAATAATAATAAGCAATTATAAAATGAGGTGAAGTATAATGTGGAAAATTACTCAACTGAGGTGGTGTTTTTCACTGAAGCCGTAGGCTGAAGCCAAATTCTATAATGTTTTATTATTCATTCATTCATTTCATTCATTTTCTGAACCGCTTAATCCTCATTAGGGTCACGGGGAGGCTGGCGCCTATCTCAGCCGACACTGGGCGAGGGTAGAGTACACCCTGGACAGCTCGCCAGACCATCGCAGGGCAGAAACACGCTGACAGCAATGCAGACTACTCTTTACAAAAGTCAGCAATAGTTATTTTACATGCCTCTCACCATAGACAGTGAGAGACATGGCTGGCCATTGATAACCCAGTTAGCTGCACTGGGGGGACAGCAGTGACAACCCGTTGACAGTGGGGCTTGAACCCCTGACCTTGGGATCAGTAATCCAGCACCCTACCACCGGGCCACCACTGTCCCATTAATGTTTTATTATTCATTAAAAAAATAAAATTAAATGTTCATAGAGTATATAAGTGAACAGTGTGGGATACATGATAATTATCTTTGCCACTGAGTGAAGCTAGGCACTGGGAAGAGGGAAGGCTGATAAAGCGAAGAAGAACTGATGCAATAGTTACGTTAGATGTATTTCCTCTAATACATGCCACTTATCTGTATTTTTTTGTTCAAATAACACAATTATAATTAAAAAAATCTGTATGTGGATCATAGGTAGTGAATAAAGTGAATTAAAGCATTTGAATGCGTCCTTTTCTTCACAATACAACAGTCAAGTTACTATATTGCTAGCTAGCTAGTTAGCATCAGTGAGCTCTATGAGGTTAGTATGCTATAAAGCTAGGGCCATTTTCGATTCATCCTTTTTTACCACCAAACACAAATTATCAGCTTTTTGCAATGATCAGAAAATCTTCAAGTAGGCAGCCATTTTGTCTTGGACGACAGGCATAGGAGAACATAGATTTTATTAGATAAATCGGCTCCACGGCAGATGGCTCTGTCATATCTAAACAAAAGTCGACCCTGAGCTGTAAATGTAAGTTCATTTAATTTTCTTAATATTTATTCTGCAGTGATCCTCTATGCCTATCTCTATGCTTACAACAGCATAAATATATTGATAAAATAAAATAAAGATGACAGCTCAGTGCGGCAGTGCTTCCGCAGACTGCCGTGCGACATAGCTAATCTATCCTATATGAATTCTATGGGAAGAAACATGTGCCAGTCAAGCAATAATCGTGCTAATTAACCAATGGCAGCGATGCAGTATCAAGAATTATTTGATGGCTTTCCACTAGTGAGAAACAAGAAAATTCCCTTAATAAATAATAATAAGGAATATCTCATTACAGTAGTACCTGTCCAGGGGTTGACAGAACATGAATAGTCAGTTCCTGAGATTGATGTGTTTGAAGCAGGAACAACGAGCAAGTGTAAGGATCTTTGACATGGGCAAAATTCTGACGGGTAAATGACTGGTACTATTCAGTACCTTCCAAAAGTGGTCCAAGGAAGGACAACAGGTAAGGCAGTGGCAGAATAATGGGCACCCAAGACTCACTGATGTGTGTGAGATGCAAAGGCTAGACTATCTAACCCAATCCCACAAAAGAGCTACTGTAGGACAAATTGTTGAGTACAGTGCATCACAGCCTGCTACATATGGGGCTGCATAGCCTTAGACTGATCAGTAGTGCTTATGTTGATCTGTGGCCACAGCCAAAAGTGGTATGTGAGCATCAAAACTGTACCATGAAGCAATGGAAGACAGTGGCCTGGTCCGATGAATCACATTTTCTTTTATATTATGTGGATGGGTAAGTGTAAGTGTATTTACCTGGAGAAGAAAATCTGACGGGTTTGGTATCTATAAATAACAATTCTTCACCAAAGGTGATGGATATTACTGAATAGTTCCCAGAATGGAATGTCAAGGGACTATTCAGAGATATCAACCAAGCCTGAGGAGCTATGACAGAGTGTGTGCAACCGCTGTTTACCTTCCAGTGGTTTTAATGTAATGGCTGATCGTTTTTATTGGTCAGTAAGCAACAGCAGGAAAGACAGAGTGACTGAACACAGGAGATAGGGAGATGATTTATGGGTGTGATAAAGTGCTCCAGCTGGACCAGGAGTATAATACACACAGTGCTGCCACAGCTCCAGCACAACACCCGCACCCCCTCAATTACATTACAGCTGAGAGATGGCACAGCCCATAAATGAAATAGCCCTTTCTTAAATGAAAGCTCAGCATGGAGGTAGTCAGAGAGGATGCAGAGACCTCTTTCACATCTTTGACAATACACACAAACATGTAATGACAGAAATATCAGGTTAATAAAACTGTATTTTATTTTTTAGCTCTGAATGATGACCAGGTATCAGATACTGCATTCACCTTCAAGCTAACCTCAAAATCACATCAGGAAAAAGCAGAGTGTAATCGTTTAAACATTCACTCAAAACACCTGAAGCAAAATATATTTGGAGAATGGATAACATTGCATGTTTTGTCTTCTTTGTTTGTGATGTGTATGGATTAATTTCAACTCATTTTAAGTGCATATGAATGCTACCAATCAGCCATATGATTAAAAACTAGAGATGCACCAAGAAGACGGACAGAAATCAGAATCGGTTAATCTTTAGTGTTCCTGGCCAAAGACCGGAATCGAACGATCTTTGGTAATATTAATATTGGCAATATTTCTACTACTGCTTCAGCTACTACGACCACTACTACTATTACTATTAATATTATTATCATTTTATATCATTATTATTATTATTACTGATAAAGTGCAATTATCTCTTCACTTGTGTATGCTGTCTATTAAAGCTGTTCAAAAGAAAATCAGAATCTGCAAAATCAGTATTGGAAGATCACACTTCTAAATCAGCCAGGAAAATTGCAATCAGTGCATCTCTATAAAAAACATTATGAGGACTAAGAGGTGAAGTGAATAATTAACAATTATTCCATGAGCTTGAGTCAGATATGCCCTGATAGCCCTATCTGACTGATACCCTGATACGCTATCAGTCATATCTGATGAGATCGAATGGAATAACTGCTTTATTCTCTCCACACTCACTGAATTGTGAGAAATATAGCATTTTTTCAGTTTATTCAATTTCTTGTAAATGAGAAAACAAATGCTGTTACCATCAAATACGTAATGAATGAGCCAATATACTTTTAGCATAGCATTTCTCCTTGCTGCACACCTTTTATGATGGCCCCTGCCCTGGTTAACAGTATCAGGCTGCACAGAGGACTGGAGGCCTGTTCCTCACAGCAGGCTGATAAAGTCGAGTTTTTTTGGGGGGGTGAAATGAATCTAATTCTTGAAAAAATAACATTACCATCAAACACTTTAATTCCAATTTCTGTTGCTTTTCATGGAATAACTCTGGAAAGAACAGAGGAGCTGGCCAGCTATCGTTAGCTTTTAGTTTAGCATGGATTCCCGACTGCTTCTTTATTTTTTACCTGCAGTGATGTATCTACTAATGGTATATAAGCTGATAGCCTAGCAGTAGATTAGCCAACCAGAATGTGAGATTGCTGATATCCAGTGGGTATGGAGAATAACACTGATTATCTCATTACAGTGGCTCCTGCCAAGGGGTGAGATATATCAGGCAAAAAGTGATCTGTCAGTTCTCAAAGTTGTGTTGGAAAAAGTAAAATTGAGCAAGTGAAAGGATCTGAGTGACACTGACAAGGGCCACAGTGTAATGGCTAAACAACTGGGTCTATTCATCTCCAAAAAAGCAGGTCTTTTGGGGTGTTCCTGGCATGCAGGGGTAAGTACCTACCAAAGGTGGTCCAAAGAAGGACAACCATTAAACTGGCATACTTCTATTTTCTAAGACATTAAGCCTAAAGGTATTATGGGTAATAAACCAAAACTTTTTTCTCACAAATCTCCTGTACTATCATACCATGGATATATTTCTAGAGCATTAACTAGGCTGCCACAAAATAATTGACAGGCATACAGTGCTGAAAGTATTGTGCTGAAAGTATGGTGAAACTTCAACACACACTTGCTGAATGCTAACAGAAACCATTGGGTTACATCTCATCGAAACATATGCACTGAATTTATGAGCATTCAAATAAAAATGGACTAAAATAGGTAATAATTCGATTTAATAAATGTATATATTAATATACAATATTATAAATATTTAATTTATAATTTAATACATAAAATACTTAATCAGGATAATTACTCCTCTGTGTCAGTACTGATTAAAAAACAATCTCATTTTAGTGTTTTTGTGCTGATGTTCCTGTGCATTATATACCGGCACAAATATACACCTTAGGCTCAGTGGACGTTGCTGAATTGAGTAGTCTCCTTCAGCAACATCCACTTCGCCTTCAGTGCATATATATTAATTATACTTTTTATTTGGAAAAGTACACACATTAACCACTCATTCTTTTATTTTTTAGATCAGTAAGGCTTTAAGATATTGAAAAGCATAAATTCAGTCAATTAGACTCCTGGGCAAAAAAAAAACTGAGCCAACATTGAAATTATATATTTGTAAGTATAGCAGCAAAAGTATGTAACAGCCAATAATACATCATTACTAGATAATGGTGATGGTTTGTCTGAACACCAGCAAATTTATTTCAAATAATTAGTTTTATAAGTAATAAATGCCCCAGCCCACACCGCCAAGGCCACTAAAGCTTGGCTGGACAAGAACGGCATCAAGCTCCTGTTCTGGCCGGGACAGAGTCCAGATGTGAACCCTTTAGAGAACATCTGGGCATACATCCAACGTGAATTAGTTGGAAGAAAGTTTAGTAACACCACTGAACCTTGGGAGGCTGTCATGTATGAGTGGACGAATTTGGACATTACCAGATACAAGAAACTTTCAGCGAGTCGAACCAAGAGACCTGAATGTTTGTAAAAATCTAAAGGGAAAGCAATTCTATATTGACTATTTAATAGAATTCGCATACTTATTCAATATATTTATATGTTATAGTTAATAATTACTAAAATTTTGGAAAATACAGACATGGCTCTTTTTTTTTGCCCAGGAATGTAGGTCAAGGTCACTCACACACAATCTCATCCTAGCACTCTTAGTGTGCCAGCATACCAAGTTTAAAAGCCCCAGCTTCAGTGCGTGGCAAGTAAATGTCTGGAAACCTAATATCCAGTTTTGCCTCTGTGACCATAAAAAGTAGGTCAAGGTCACTTACACACAAACTCATCCTAGCACTCATAGTAGTAAGCCAGTGTAAAAAGTTTGAAATCCCCAGCTTCAGCGCGTGGCAAGTAAATGTCCAGAAACCTAATATTATGCAGTTTTGTCTCAGTGACCTTGAAAAGTAGGTCAAGGTCCCTCACACACAAACTCATCTCAGCACTCATAATAGTGAGCCAGCATACCAAGTTTGAAAGCTCCAGCTGCAGTGCGTGGCAGGTAAATGTCTGGAAACCTAATATTATGCAGTTTTGTCTTTGTGACCTGAAACCTAATATACAGTTTTGAAAAGTAGGTCAAGGTCACTCACACACAAACTCATCTTAGCAGTCATAGTAGTGAGCCAGTGTACCAAGTTTGAAATCCCCAGCTTCAGCGCGTAATATTATGCAGTTTTGTCTCAGTGACCTTGAAAAGTAGGTCAAGGTCACTCACACACAAACTCATCTCTACACTTATAGTAGTAAGCGAGCATACCAAGTTTGAAACCTACAGTTTTGCCAAGTAGTTTTAGCAAGTAAAGGTCCAAAAACTAAAGTGTGACGGATGGACGAAGCCCATTCCTATAGCTCACAAAGGGCATGAGCAAAAAAATTCTAAATT
Organism: Tandanus tandanus; assembly: GCA_039654325.1. Classification (NCBI taxonomy): domain Eukaryota; kingdom Metazoa; phylum Chordata; class Actinopteri; order Siluriformes; family Plotosidae; genus Tandanus; species Tandanus tandanus. The sequence continues at coordinate 35,364,894 of JBCNYH010000027.1, read as the reverse complement.
CTAAAACTTTCTGGTTATCTCAAATTTAATTAAAAAAAATTCCAGATTTTCACTTTATGTTATTGTACCAAAGCATAACCTATATATAAGCTCTGTATGGGTTTCATCAATCCTCAGACCTCATCACTCACTCACTCATTTTCCGAACTTCCTCTTTGGGTCGCGGGTGGGCTGGAGCCTATCTCAGTTGACAAAGGCGGGGTACACCCTGAACAGCTCGCCAGACAATCACAGGGCAAACACACACAACCATTCACACTCACATCCACACCTAGCGTCAATTTAGAACAGGCAGTTAGCCTAATGTGCATGTCTTTGGACTGTGGGATGAAACCTACGCAAGTGCCAGTAGAACATCTACCCAGAGGAAACCCACGCATGCACGGGGAGAACATGCAAACTCCACACAGAACTGCCCGGGACCAGGAATCGAACCCAGGTCCTTCTTGTTGTGAGGTGGACGTGCTAACCACAGTGCCTACTTGCCGCCATCCTCAGACCTAAATTAAAAATTATTTTAGATGGATGACTTAATTTTCCAAAGATACAAACAAACAGTAAACAAAACATTTTATTTGTCTTTATTTATTAACTACAATATTAATGTGTATTTCAAATTAATTTACTGTGAGATATTTTTCTGTTTATATGCATGAATACATTCATCAGTTTTATTATTTATTCTTGAATTCTTTTGTCTATTTCCATGTATTAAAAGAGTGTGTTCTGTTGTGAGTTAGTGTGCAATACATAGACATAAACCTTTTCTTCAGTTTCACTGTGATGTCTGTATTACAGAGGGGGCCTCTCATGGATCTCAGGCAATATACTTTGTTACTGCTCAGATCTAAAAAAAAAAAAAAGAAAAGAAAAAAGAAAAAAAGAAAATAATAACAATAC
>JBCNYH010000027.1:35314598-35326562 GCA_039654325.1 Tandanus tandanus | reverse complement strand
CCCCCCCCCCCCCCCCCCCCCCCTCCCCCCCCCCCTCCTCCCTCCTCTTTTCTTCCGCCCCTCGGGAAAGAAAGAGAGAGAGAGAGAGAGAGAGAGAGAGAGAGAGAGAGAGAGAGAGAGAGAGAGAGATGGAGAGAAAAAAGAGAAACTCCATGGCTCAAGCATGACAGTAGTATATTATGGTTTGCTAGTGTTCAGTCAGTCACATTACTTCTTGTAACATATCTCCCGCAGATCTGGCCACCCAAACGTACAGTGCTCTTCAGTAACTTTTTAAAACTATAAGTGAAAAAAAATCTCAAAAACTTATATTTCTATATGAAGATTGTACACCATCTTTTCCCCCGTTGCTTTAGGAGGCTGCCGCACAGATTCATGAACGGTCTTTGATGCCTAGCTGTCTTGTTAGACTCCCTCCTGAGACAGCAGTTTCGAATGCACCCAGAATGCGAGATGTATGTGAGTTCTTTTCTTTTGTGCGTGTAAGAGGCAGACTGCCATAACAGACAGCAACAAAATTGACTCACCTCATCAAGTGTCATGGCAACGACCTAAATACATTTTGTCAAGTCATTGGCTACATCGCACATGGAACAAGCCACAATACATCGAGTACATTCAATATATCGCCCATCCTTAATGCAGAAAAGAATCTGGTTATCAATCAAAGGCACAATGGCACAAACATGTTCAAACCAGCTTTACCTCTTATCACATAATTATGACCACCATCCTCTGCCATCTTAAAGGAAGAGTGCATATATGGCGTATGTACACAGACAATAACCCCAACATACATCCCTACAAAACGGTCAACTCACATACAGAAGGTATAAGGGCAGTTAGCAGGAGGTTAACAATAAATAATTATGCAAAACACTGCGGAACAATTACATTTCTGTGTAATTCATGCTTTCAGATTATAAAAGATTTAAAAATTATTTTCCAGTCGTTTCATCGATGTATCCAATGAACTACAGCTTAAAAATCAGATATTATGCTCATTCATTCATTCTTTAAGCCACTTAATCATAATCAGGGATGCAGGGAGGCTGGCGCCTATCTCAGCCGACTCTGGGTGAGGGTCGGGTACATCCTGGATAGCTCGCCAGGCCATCACACGGCCAACACACACACAACCATTCACACTCTCACTTAGTTTGGAACAGCCAATTAGGACTTTGGGAGGGAACCGGAGTACCCGGAGGAAACCCACACAAGCACGGGGAGAACATGCACATTCCACACGGAAACTCCTGAGCCCAACAATCGAACCCAGGTCCTTCTTGCCGTGAGGCGGACGTGTTAACCACTGCACCACCATGCCACCCAGATATTATATTTTCAGACCTTTGTTTTTCATTTCAGACACCAGTACCAAGGTACTACTCCTAATCCAAGTCGCTTGCCCACCTCCTTCTGAAATGCTGATTTTGTGCATAGCCAGTTTGGTTTCCTCCTCCCACTTATGGTCTTTCCACTCTCTATGTCTACTCTGCTCTGATTGGTTGCCTGAAAGCATGTGAATACTGATAATAGATAGTGAAATGATTATAAAAATATGAATAATAAATTATAGATAATGTGTTTACATCCAGCTCAAACAGCCCAAATGGAAAACTTTAAAATGCGCTAACCTCGTTATTTGACCCTCTGGCATCGTCTAATGCAATTATTCAACAATCCCAACATTTATGGGTCAAAAAAGTGGAAACAACATACCTCCTCTTTGAAGTAAAAATAAAAGCAACTAAATTTCAATCTGATTACAGACAGATACCCCAAAACAACAGGAATCAGAAGCTGTTCTAAGTGACCTCTGGTTTAAGTGACCTCTGAATGAATCAGTTTTTCACTCTTTTATTCAAAACATGAAAAGATGGAAATTTTAGTCTTGCAATAATCCTACAAATAGGACCATCAGAAGCTAGCTGTATTATTGCTTTAAGATGGGCCAGACACCTGTGTCACAGTCAGCCCCTGCATTAAATGGTGAAAATGATGAAAAGCGAAGAGCATCAAAGAGGGTTTGACCTAGCCCTGCTCCTAAAGACATGAGAGGGAAAAGCGGAAGCGTTTAACAGTCCAGTGATGGTGACCTGTGCTAATCGATGACCTTATCTAAAAGCTACCTATTAAAAGACCTTTAAAATGACCTTTCGATTAATTTTTACAGACAGTAAAATGCCTTACTCAAAGATATCAGACTAAAGATCTTTGCACAATTACATCTTTAACTGTCACCTTGTTACTGATGGACCCACGCATAAAAAAAGACGACAGTGACTCCCGATTGTAATTTGCCCATAACGTATTCACATCACTGAGCAACTTAAAAGAAAGACTAAAAAGCCCTCAAGATCTGAGTCAGATTCTGAGATAAGTCATATGAATAATTCCGACTTTGACTCAGTGATAATTAAGATCATTACCAAGTTCAAGTCAGGATTTGGCAGCCTTTTAATATTTCATAAAAGGATGGATGGTAAGTATTTCAGGCTCATGTTTCTTTTGTAGATAGATGAGAAGGTCTTCTCTCACAGTTGCTTTAAGTATTTGAAAGTGCCTAGGATTGACCACATCCAAACAAACAGAACCTTTTAATGGTTGGACTTAAATTTTGAGAGCAAGCCAGCTTTCAAAATTGCTGTTGTGATGGTATGTGTTTACAACCGACAAGCACTTCCTCAGAGTAACACAACACTGACACTCCTACTGCACCACTCTTTTAAAAATATCATAATGCTTGACACCTCTTCCATGAGCAATCCATCATGTGATCACCACAAAGCATCGCATCCCTTCTTTACTGCCAGCTTCATCATAAATCAGCAGAGAGGGGATAAAGGCTGAATGAAGCCGGTGCACTGGAAAGGCCACAGCTTAACTCACAGGAAAATACTGAGCTCAACTGCTGCTGCTTTTATTACCGCTATCTTTGTGCAGTTCCTGTTCTTTCTCCTCTGATGGATGCACTCACTAAAAATCGAGGAGGATGTTTCTGTACTGTCATGAACAAAGAACACAGCAGAAAAAAGATGCCCAGCATCGGATCAGAATGCAACGGTAAAATGGAAGGAGGCATAGCCATACGTTTAACACTGCTCAGAATGTATAAGGGCAGCACGGTGGTGTAGTGGTTAGCACGTCTGCCTCACAGCAAGAAAGTCCTGGGTTTGAGCCCCAGGCTCGGCTCAGGAGTTTCTGTGTGGAGTTTGTGTGTTGGCCCTTCGATGGATTAATCTTGGATATACTTTATTCTGCAGACTGGGAGAACACAGCTGTTTTCAAAAGACATATGTATGTACAGCATACCTACGCCTCCCTGCCCACGAGGCACGTGTATGGCGATGTGCTATAAGTAGAGACAGTGTAGCAGTGCATGTGAAAGGTCATTCCTCTGAAGGCAGCTGAGCTTTCATGTTCTGCAAAGTGGAAATCCCACCACAGGCCTGTTTGGAGGCAAAACCTTTCTCGGCAGCCCTCCCTCAGTCGCATGAGTTCACTTTCACTTTTTTTCACTTACTGTAATAAAACACACAAGCAGCTCCCTAAAGCTCTTGCTTCACTTCGCAGCCACAAACCCAACTCAACTGTCACCTGTCAAAGTGTATGTTCTCATGGCCTTTTCTCAGTTGGTGACAATTAGCTTGACTAGTAATTCTTTATTAATAGAGAAGCCTTTATTTCATTTTGTAAACTGCTTTACCCTTTATTAGGGTCACTGGAGCAATTCCAGCTGACTACAGGCAAAGGCGCTGTACAGTCCAAACAGCCCAACAGACCATCGCAGGGTCAACACTCACACAATCACTCACACTCACACTCACATTCATACCTAGAGGGCAACTGAGGCTATCCAGTTAGCCTAATAGGCATGTTTTGGACAGTGGGAGAAAACCGCAGCACCCAGGGAAACCCACGCAACATGCAATTAATGGCCATGGGGTTCGAACCTGGTACCTTCATGCTGTGAGGTGGAAGTTCTAATCATTACATCACTGTGCCTGATTATCCATTTTTTTACAGCTTCCTCCAACAGTAGCCAGTTACAGAAGGTGTGATAAAGAGGTGCAGTATATTAGTATATGAGTACTAAAAGTGCAATGGTTGATGTTTATATAGATTTGATTTTTGTACCTGCCAACAAAACTTTCCAATCTTGAGCATGGTTGTACTCAAACAATATAAACAAATTAGAAATTGAAACCAAAGCAACCCTGGCCAGGATAAAACATTTATTAAAGATGAGTGAACAAACTCAGAGGACACATTTCACTCTCGTGTTAATTAACAAAGCTTCTGTCCCACCTGCTTCACATCTGTCTACCCACTCCCATAACGTTCATGTGGCACCTGTGAACTCTCTGGTTCCTTCTATAACAAATGACATGGGGGGAAACCCATGAAAAAAAAACCTTGGGGGTACAATGAATTATTTCATTTTGCATAACTGTTGAAACCCTGTGAGGATTCACCTAGTAAAGGCTGCTTTGTGTTCAAATCCTGTTTGGATTTCTGTAGAAAGTCAGGTTATACAGACAAGCTCCTGAATTTAATGCTCAGAAACACAAACATGTAGCGACAGATAATTAAAAAATGGTAAACTCTTTAAATTGATTTCACTTTAAGGTCGTGTTTGTGAGTCAGTTTGCCTGTGCAGATAATACTAACCACACCCGGGCACTGATTTTCACCAAACTTGGTGTGGACACTACGCTACATGAATCCCAGAGATGATATGATTTTGCAATGTCAAGGTTAAAGGTCAAGGTCAAAGCAAGGTCACAAAATTTTACCGACACACACCTCCCATGTTAAAACTGAAATTGTTTCTATTTCAGAAACAAATGGACGTAGACACATAGACACTCTTACAATGTGGAGTTGATGATGCGGATACAAATGCAGAAAGTAAAGTGCATAACTTTAAGAAATAACAAAATACACAACATAAAACTAAGGGCAGTGGTGGTTCAGTGGTTAAGGCTCTGGGGTAGTGATCCGAAGGTCAGGGGTTCATACAGTGCATACAATTAATGGAATAAGAGTCAGATGTGCTGATCATGTGACAAGAGTCATGTCAAAAAGTCAAAGTTATGTGACTAAGTCAGTGCAGGGGATGCTGAGAAATGTAGAGAGAGTCAGGATGGCAGCAGAAATGGGCTATAGCTGTGACAGGTGCAATGTGCGACAGATAGGAAATCATATGCATGCTTTCAAATGACACAATTACCTCTGACCTTGAAATGTCAAAATCAAGGTTATAGGATTTTGAAAGCTCATAACTTTGAAAGAAGTTCAGACAGACATGCTATTACTATGAAACACTAACAGAAAACCACATAAGGACTTAAATATCGAAAGATATGCATATGGGTAATTAAAACCCCAATTAAAAAAAACAGGCTAAACTCTGTTAAACATTTTCCTTAGTAGAGTTGATTAAGATCTATTTAAACCCATATAACACCTCGAGACGTGCACAGTCACTTTGAAATTTGGATGCAGAAGCACACACCTGTATTGAACCTAAACTGGGGGCAGGGGGGCAGTACTCAGTATTTAAAGATAAAAAAAACAAAAACAATATTTTCTTTCTATCATAGTCCACTAATCCATGAACCAATCCATTTTTAATTAGCAATAACAACACTTGACACACACCCAGCGCACCTGTACTGCGGCGGAACTTCATATAGGAAAAAAAAAAATTACGGCAAAGACAGCACCTTTCACACCTTACAGACTTTAACCACTTACCGACTGCCCCGGCTATGAAAATACTACAGCAAAAAAAAGGTCATGTCGAAGCAAATTATAGAATGAAGTGACACCAGTTTTTCTATGAGAAAATTTGAACAGTGAATCACACATAGTTTCTTCTCACACCCACACACACTAGCAGTTCATGCTGCTACCACTGGCTGGTCACCAACAAACAAAGCAGCACACAAAGAGCAGCTCTTTTGTAATCCTACAAAAATATACTTACTGTTAATATTAAGAGATCATTCTATATATACACAGATATACTAAACTTACACATGGAAATACAATAACAGTAGATGCTGTATGCATCCCTCATTTGTACATCAGCACTATTTCGAAGCTTTATGGTACACCTGTACATTCCACCATGTATATTTACACACTCCAGTATAATGTCAGCTCTGTATGAAACCCAACCTTTCATGCTATCAGGGTGAGACTCAGAAAAGACAAAGCCAATGGCAATGAGTAGTGTCATAAGCTTCATGTCTTTAGACACAAATTTGGGCCTGAAATCATCATTTTAAGAGTTAAGCACTGCCTTATTTCATTACGGTGAGCCAACCTTCACTGCTAGTCCTATGACTTGCATATCTGCTTTAAGAACAATGAGGCCATGACAGCACAGCACACAAGACATCTTCCAGCCTTACATAATAGAGCAATTAATCAATACTCACTAAATGTTCTGTCACATTCACTTATCTAAATAAAAGCTTGAAAGGCATTCAAAGACCAATAAGAGACATAAAAAAACAAATGCGCTGGTTATAAAGGCCTAAACTATTGCGGAGGGAACCGCATCGACTCTACTGAGATCGCAACAGCGGTCCTTAAAAACAACAGACTTCTTCATGTCACTCTCATTCTCAATAGGGCAACAGATTGCTTATAAGCATGCAAAGACTTCACTAAAACATGCAGAGTATAAGAATCAGTTCTCATAAAACCATGCTGGACCAATGCCACCGTCATAAGAGCAGTCCGACGTACATTGCTTGTCGCTTAGCAACAGAGACCTGGTTGGTAGACTGTAGGTGTTTGCATGAAAAATGTGTGGAGGAGAGAGAGAGAGAGAGAGAGAGAGAGAGAGAGAGAGAGAGAGAGAGAGAGAAGGAGGAGCAACTGAATGAAACAGTCAGGCAGCAGAGAAGATTTTTGAGCTGGTTTATAGCTTAAAAATGGATGATTATGAACGGCTGGTAATTAGATGCTGAGCACTTACCTAATTAACACCTGTTTAACAGCAAACAAATAAGGCACGTTATCAAAGCTAGAGCAACCGTAACATGAGAGAACACGGGCTAAATACTATCTGTTGATGCAGGAGAGGCAGTTCTTTCCAGTAATTTCCGTACTTTTACCGTACATACTTAGTACTCACATACTGTACATGCAATTCACATGCCATCGCCTTCACAGACAAACCGACCTATTTAATTAATCAGCTCATCTTACAAATCATATGAAGTTAAATCGCTATGTTGAAGCAACCATTTACTCTGACCTTCATTTTTAATGAAGTAACTTCACCCTAAGGACCTCCACTGAACTGTGTCTCATCTCAGAACAGACATCTGGCAAGCTTAATGAGTGATTTTCAATATAGATTACGAGGGGAAAAAAAACAACAACCCAGCATTCTTAAAGATATCGAGAAATCAGGCAGTGCTCTCCACCAACTGGAGTCCAAGAAGGAGCTCATCCTGCTGTACCATGTCGCTCAGGACTAGAAGGGAGTCTACGTCGCAGCAGGTTTCCATATCCAGGTGACAGGATACCAGAATATTGTCAGTGTATTTTTAGAAGCAGTTATTACGAAGCACACGGGTTCTGACCATACGGCCCAGGAAACACAAGGACATCTTGCACCTGGCATGTCACTGATAACTTTAGATCAGAGTTTGATATGCATACAGTATGTTAAAAAAAAAAAAAAAACAACAAAAAGAAAAAACATTTGCAAGACTAACAGGGATAGTTTACACGCTGATACAGCTACTGACTAGAAAGCCATGTACAAAATGCAAACTTATAATCATTAAAAGAAATATTTAAAAAATAAGATGTCACTCATATCCCATTTCAAGTCATTTCCAAATGATGGACCATTAGTGGCATTCATGTTACCACACGTGATAGAACAGTATCTTGTATTACTTGTGTGGCAATAAAAACAGCATGAAGGAGAGTAACCAGACACCACAGTGTGGTCACAGGGTGAACGGCTGCTAAATGCTAACAAAATGTTAACAAACAGAGATCACAGGCAGACTTTTTACCCCACTGTCCCCATCTCACACTCTCGTACTACATCTCATATACAAGAATCTCATATTTCACATACCTCAATTAAAGGAAAATTGGTCACTTCCTGCTGAACTGCACTTACTCTTATGTTAAAAACTACATCATACTTACAAGTGCACTATTCTGAGAATATGCCATTTTGTTGCACAGTAAACACCCCGACCACACACACACACACACACACACACACACACACACACACCTGATAAACTTAGAACTTATCCATAAAAATGTACACCTGGCGCTCCAATGTAATGGAAAATAAGTAGTTGAGCTCAGAAATATACCATGTAAATTATCTGGATGCAAAAATAATGATATGGACAGAAGTGATCCACAATAGTCCAGATGTCTTATAAGAGTAGTTAGAAGGAAAACCCAGCAGCGTCCAGAGATTCTAACCCCTCTTATTGCTGCCAATCATATGGAATGGGAGAATGGCTCAGTGTCACACAGGCCCAACCCATCACTCGGAGATTAGTGCTGACTGCAGTACTGCACAGTACACAAAAACAAGGACATAAACACTACATCAATTCTACTCCCTCACTATACACACACAAACCACAGTGAGTGAACCGTATTGAGTTATCAGATAATGCTGAGTAAAACTACCTTTCTACCAAACCAGCTCTTAAAAAGCTTCATCTAATACAGAAACATATTCTAGTACAAATAATCATTGGAAAAAGCCACAGTAGCTAAAATTAGCTCCAAGCTCAGTGAGGATTTCATACCAAAATTAGTCAGACGTAGCTCCAGACCTCAGCACTACTCAGAATTCGTGTCAGCATTATAAATGTGGATTGGAGTTTGAGTAAAACAGAGATGTGTCTCAGCTACACACTATTCTGATTATTCTTGTGCAATATCAGCAGCACTGTATCACAGCTCAGTATCATTACATTAAGTCATGTGGAAATGTATGATCTGGGCTGTAACTACTCTAAAAAATTATATAGTGCCATTTGAGACCAATGTATGAATATGGTAGTACTTCTTCACAGCTCTAGGGTCTGGGGCTAAATCCCGCATTTGAAGTACAGCAGTCTGTGCATATAGTCTGTACTCTCAGTCACTGCATGGGTTTCTCCAGGTTCTCCAGTTTCCTCCCACTGTCCAAATTGTTCTTTATATTTCTGTTATATTACAGTTTACATTTTTAGCAGAGCGCTGCGCGAGCAGAGCACCATTGATAAGGAAAAAGCGTCTAAGCATGCTTTTGGAACATCAAGAAAAACCTATAGCGTCCATCCGTCCATCCCTCTGTCCTCCATCCTTCCATCGTACGTGTACACATGGGAACCCTGTGTTACTCTCTGAAAATTGTATATCTCGAAAAAGGAAAAAGGTAAGAAAATATTTCTGGAAGAGAGTAATATAGAGAACAAGAGGCGTATAATACTCGGGTCACGTGATATGACGTCATCGTTAATGACGTGAAATAAATAAACAACTAATAATATTCTTGTGTTATTGAAATATTCTCTAAACCTATGCTTTATAAATGGTGTACTTTACATGTCGAGACTAAGATTGCATTTGGTTACCTCATTTTTATTCCTTTCTATAAACAAGTTATTAAAATGAATTAATCTTGATATACGTAGGATACGTGTGTGGGGTTCGAGAGTTCCCATGAAAAACTTGTTGAGTAAGCGTAATCATATGGAAGCTCCACTTTTAGGCAGTGAATAAATCTCACATTTACATTTATGGCATTTGGCAGACACCCTTATCCAGAGTGACTTACGTTTATTATTTTTATACAACTAAGCAATTGAGGGTTAAAGGCCTTGCTCAGTTAGTAACCCAGAGCCTTAACCACTGAGCCACCATTGTCACCCTACATAAAAAACAAAAAACTATTCCTATTCAGGTTTAAAGGCGAGTGCTTCTGTTTATACACACTGGTCTAGAAACTTCTACTCAAGAATAATCTGGCAGCCATGATGGTGTGATCTGTGCAGGTCCTCAGAATAATCTGGATAGAGATCCCAGATTATCAACTTCAGCACTTTGGTCATTTAACTGTAAATATGAATATATCCCTCTGCATAAATATTGCCATACCTTTTAAACAAAAGATGCCATCTCTGAACAGCCCAAAATCATTAAAGGCAAACATTTTTAAAGACGACCTTTTTGTATGCATTATTTTAATAGAAATTAAGTATATATAATAACTGTACTCAAAATAATTCCATTCATAATTCCATTCATACAGAGCGGCTGTAGCAAGCATCTAAAATGATTTGATGCTCTTTGTGGAGGCTGACACAGTCACATTGCATGCTTCTCCATAAAATTTCACAGGAATGTGACGCACGAATAGTTCAACTCTCCTAATTTTCAATATGCTGCAATGGCACATGTTACAGGTGTTTGCCCCGCTATCTTCACCAAATTCATATTGAGGATAGGAATTTCACTACTGATCCATTCTGCTATGCTTTGGCGATTATATTTCAACTTCTTACAAAATTAAGTTGGAATATGAGATGCACATACAGTGTGGTCTTTGAAAAGAATGTACACAAGATCAGAGTTGAGCGTGTGCTCCAACACCACTGGAGTTCCGGTTTATTAGAACATGGCCATGCCCATGTCCGGGTGTCATCTCAAATCTTTTAAATGCAAAAACTTTAAATGCAGATAGTGTATATACACATGCAAACATGTCTTAATCTAAAGAATTCCTAAAATGAGGTTAAGTGATTCTGACATCAATAATAATATATGGATAGTACCTAGTGTTGTGGTTGCCTTCAAGTCATTACATTTAGGCAGTGGCTACAACACAATACTTCGTAATGGCTGTCAAAACTGGAAGATCTCCTTATGGGAAAGGTCAACTCACAGAATGTGAAGAAATGCCTGATGCTTAAATGTCGGATGCAATGAAGAGAATGTCATGACATTCAGGCATTCAGGAGATCAAACCAGCCAGAATAATTCACAGCACATTCAGGAAAAACAGAACATTTGTTTGTTTGGAAATAATCTATAAAAACTGCAATTCATTTGTAAACACTTAATTATCCATTATGTTTTCTGCTATCTCTTTATGGCTAGTATGGTAATGCTTGGTCTCTAATGTCCCTCTAACTGCATGCAAACAGTTCTTTCACAACCTCCTTTCCCCAAATTAGTAGTGCTCCTGATAAGCCATGCAGTTGTCTGCGTCATTAATAAACCGTTGCTGCACAGTGCAACATGGAGGCACTGCACAACTCAAAATGCACAAAGAAGCAAGAAAGTGCATGTCAGACATGTTCTGCTCAAAGACCAAGACCTTGTTTCACTACCACACACACACACACACACACACACACACACACACACACACACACACACACACACACATACACATACACACTTTAAATCCAACTACGCTGTTGCTCCATATGTGTTTATTGCAGGAGTGGGATTATGACTAAATGCCATTTAATATATTCCAGAAGACTGTGTTAATCTTATGTTTCTTCTGGAAGTAAAAGAAGAGACATTATGCACAGCTCCACACACATACACTGGTGTGTGATTCCCCACCAACACTGCCCGGGGCTCCTGTTCACACTGCTAGATGAGCATTCAGCAGTTTCCTTAGCAAAAAGGACACAAGGAGCCTTTGGCACTGGAAGCACAGTGGCCTTCAGTTGTATTGCTTAACATGTAAAACACAACAAAAACTCAGAATGTCAAAACCATTTAACTCGTCCCTGTCTTTGGTTGCACATAAGTTATCATTAGAGGACAATAGAAAAGGGAACAGAAACATATTATATACATTTTGTACTTGTACTTGACCAGATCTGATCTACAATAACATTAAGGCAGGCCTGCCTGTTCATCATAAAAAATAAAAAATAATTTTATATA
>JBCNYH010000027.1:35245021-35303295 GCA_039654325.1 Tandanus tandanus | reverse complement strand
GTGTGTGTGTGTGTGTGTGTGTGTGTGTGTGTGTGTGTGTGTGTGTGTGTGTGTGTGTGTGTGTGTGTGTATGTGCTTCAAATAGGCTGAATGCAGAGACTAATCTCCCCTTGTGGGATTAATAAAGTATTTAAAGATAAAATATATAATCTGCAGCTAATAGCTAGGTTGATGTAATGCAGGTGTAAACATTATCTATAGCACCTCTCCATCAGGGTCGCGGGGGGGAGGTATAGTGGTAAGAGGTGGTATAAACCCTGGGCGGGTCAGCAGTAAATAAACTAGCAGGCTGTCATTCAGACAAACAGCACAGTCATAGATATGTAAGTTTAGTTGCGTTGCTGTATCCCGAATAAACCGTCTAAATGACCAAAATTATCACCTACAATGTCCTACAGCTATGATAGACATACAAATTTCATATGCTTTTCGGGTCATCTGATGAGCTCATAATCATATGGTTTTCTTAAAGTAGTCCTCTGATTGCTGTTAAACCCAGAGAGCTTCCTTATACACCCATGCGTATAGTACCACATTTGTATGACAATGTTAGTTTAGGTCATGTAACATACCTACAATGTCAACTGAGTCTCACAGGAACATCATACAAGGTTTTTTTTTATTGCAATAATGAAATCACTTGCTGACTTACAGACCTGACCTATTTTCCCCACAACACATGTCCAACACATATTTTATATGTGAACACAAGTACGCAGCTTTTCACTTCACCACATCCTTTATCAGTCCTGTCTGTTGTAGCCCCACCAAATTCATACCACAAAAAAAATTGCAGGTTGTTTGAGGAAGGGGTTTAATGATGCATTTCTCCAGTCGCGGTTGTTAACACACCCTTAATAGATTATGACCAAAAGAAAATGGTATTCAAAAAGATTTAGACTTCATACATATCACATAACATTCAGTGTTCAATTCGAGCTTGTTTTTTTTCTTCCAGTAATTCTCTCATCCATAATATTCATACTCAGGTGGTTTATACAGTAGATGCATTCTGAATATTTCCAAAACAAACCCTGTCCTGGTGATGTGGGACTCTGTGCACATTCTCTGCTTTATAATCAGCTGAGAAACACTGCAGGTCGACAGAGCGAAGATGATGGTGCTCTCCATGGTGCTGAAAGCCTCAATTTTAGCAGAATCACTGAGGCTGGGAAACAGTTATGCATTATGCACGCTACCAGAACTGTGAGACTTAACACTCTCTCTTTTTGCACTTTAGATGTAGGAGAGTGACTGAATGCTAACAAGCCCAGTGTAGCAACAGGACTCAGATCCATCACTGAGCAGAGGATTGTGAATGATTGGGTCAGATGTGATGGTCAGATGTGTAGAGATGCAAGAACATGACAACACCATACAAACATCAAGAGGAAACCTGAAACACCATCTGGATTTTCAAGCGGAATTAATTCACGAGTATGGAAATACTGAGCAGGAAGTACACCTGGGAGAAAGTCATCATGCGTGTTGTATATGATTATGCAAGCTATTTTTATGAAGCTCATTATTCAGTTGTTCACACTGATGTCAGATCGCAGCTCAGATGGAGGTGGTTGAAGCTGTAATAGTATGAGGAGTGCAAGTAAGAGAGGAGATGTTTACAACAGCATACAATAAACTTGGGGAAAAGCTTCGTAGGCATTGTTTATTCTAATTTACTATACAAGTTTATCTACAGAGCATTGCATAACTAGAAAATAAGCACTGGGACAGTGCATGAACTTCTGCCACGTGGGCTATGTGTACCTGTTTTGGTGGTGAAATGTGTATAGGCCAGTGGCAGTGACTGAAAGTTTCCGAATGCCTGTGAATAATCCTTTTTTCTTTTTTAATTAATATGTTTATTAGACAAAAAAGGCACACAAAAGGTAAGAAACAAGCCAAATAACACACAGAATTTAACAATAAGAAAACCAACAAGCCATATTTACATTTTTTTTTATATATATAGAAAACAAAAATAACACTCTCGAATAAACATAAAACAACCCCCATAAAAATATGAATAAAAACAGATAAATAAGTAAATAAAATAATTAAAATAATTAAAAGGAAAATAAAATAAAATAAATAAAAAAGAAAATAAAAAGAAAGAAAGAAAGAAAGAAAGAGGGGGGGAAAGGAGAGTGGGTGGATGGAACACGCAAAGAGGTTACATAGACTTGTAGTGCAACAAAAAGGGTTGCCATTTTTCAAAGAATTTTGCTACATTACCTCTTACTGAATGAGTGATCTTTTCTAGCTTCAGGTAAAACATAGTATCTCTGAGCCATTGAGCACTGGAGGGAGCACAAGGTGACTTCCAGAGGATATACCAATAAGGAAGTAAAAGATATATGAGAGGAGGGTGTTAGACTGATTGAGAGTATATTTGATATGATCTTGCAGTACCTCTGCCAGAAACTGTTAACCAATAAGCAGGGGTAAAACATATGGGTAAGATTACAGTGGGAGGCGTGTCATTTGTCGCAGTGGTCAAAGCAATTAGAGTAAATTTGTGATAGTCGAGCTTTGGAAAAATGAATCCTATAAAAAACTTTGAACTGTATAAGTGCAAGACGAGCACAGATTGAGCTGGTGTGAATTTTTGTAATGGCCACTTCCCACCATTCATCATTCAAAATAATCCCTAACTCACCATCCCAGGCAGTTTTAATTTTAGACATTGGAGGGCAATCTAAAGACAGTAGTTTACTATAACCCTTTGAAATGAATGATTTCTGAAAAATTCTTCCCATAAATGGTCTAAGGGCAGAGACATAAAAGTAGAGGAAATAGATTTAACACAGTGTCTAATCTGAAAATATCTAAAAAGATGAGAAGAGGGGAGGAAGAATCGGCGAGATAAATCTGTGAAACTGCAGAACATTCCATCCTGATAGAAATCCCTAAAAGATTTCAAACCCCTTCCATGCCAAAAGTAGAAGGAGGAGTCTGACAATGAGAGGGGAAATAAATGGTTCTTCAACACAGGAGCTAAAGTAGATATTGAGGTAAATCTGTAGTGTTTCTTAAATTGGTACCAAATTTTGAGTGTTGACCTCACCACGTGACTATTCGTAAAGCCAGAGGGATTGGTTGGAAGAGGAGAGGTAATTAAAGCCCGCAAACAGGAAGCTGCACTACGTGCTTGTGCCTCTAATCTGCACCAAAGCAAATCTGGAAAATTAGGCCATAAAGAAATCTTTGAATATTAACTGACTAATAGTACAATTGGAAATTATATAGTCCACCACTGAATTTGCAACACCGAAGCTTGTGACTAATCTCCTGCATCCGGATTGTGATCTGTATCTACTCTAAAATTTTTATGTGATTTTCCCAGGCCCATATCTCACTACTCCTCCAAGTTTAGTGAAGATCAGATCAGTTACAGGAAAAAACATTTAATGAATGCTTGTTAAAAAGCCTTTAATAAATTCCTGCTCCAAAATGTTACAGTTTCTTGCCAGGCTCATACCCCATCCCTCCACCAAGAAAATTGGTTCAGTAGTTTTTGTCTTTTGTAATCCTGCTAACAGTCAAACAAACAAACAGATGCTGGTGAATACACAACCTCCCCTGCCAATTGGCGAAGGTAATGAGGCAAGGGAATCAAGAGCGCTTTCAAAAAACACCAGATCATAAGCTGACACCTGACACAAACACATCACCTGAATCACGGAATTCTTCCTAATAAACTTCAAGTTTATAATAAAATACAAACATAAAAAGACCTTCTGTCTATCGTATCACACATACAGGTCTTTTTTTGGGGGGGGGATTTTTCCCCGTTTTTCTCCCTAATTTTAGTCGTTTCCAATTCCCACCCATCAACTTTTAGCCTTCCCTATCACACGACCACCACCGACCAGGGTTGTTATCGCTGTGAGTGATAGGGAAGTGAGCGTATGCCATCCCTCCCTCCCGTGAGAGCTCGGCCAATTAGCTTCCATGGACTCCCAGTCATGGATGGCTATGGCTTCAACCCGGATTCGAACTTGCGATCTCCGGGTTGATAGTCGTGCACCTTGTCGATGCGCCACTCGGGAGCCACACATACAGGTCTAGTTTGCAGCAAGAACACCTATAAATTTTCAAGGACAACATTTCTACCTGGGGTAGTGGTGGTCTGGTGGTAGGGTGCTGGCTTACTGATCCGAAGGGGGTTCAAGTCGGGGGTTCAAGTTCCACTATCATCGAGTTCTCACTGCTGCCCCCCAGTGAAGCTAACGGGGTTATCAAAGGCCAGCCATGTTTCTCACTGTCTATGGTGAAAGGCATGTAAAAGAACCGTTGCTGACTTTCGGGAAGAGTAGGCTGCATTGTGGTCAGCATGCTTCTGCCCTGCGATGGCCTGGCGAGCTGTCCAGGGTGTACTCTGCCCTTGACCAGAGTCGGCTGAGATGGGCACCAGCCTCCCCGCGACCCTAATTAGGAATAAGCGGTTCAGAAAATGAATGAATGAATGAATAATTAAAGCAGGTGAATTTGTTAATGCTCAAACTGGACATATTTTCAATAGAAAACCTGTGGCCATTATTAAAACAGCATTTTAACAGACCTCAGCAGGACAACAAGCTATAATCAATGAATCCATGAAGCAATAAATTGGGCATGCTGCTGCAGTCCCAACAGATCTGAAATCTAAAAGCTAGTTAGGTACAGTAGTGAGTGAAGTAGCTTTTAGGCTGTTTGAACAGAAGTGATAGATATTGACACTCCTCCCGCTCTAACGCTAAACATATAGTCCTTCCTCCATTCCCTCAGGGGTCATGGGGGAAATCCAATAGCATTGAAACTATTGATTGAGTAACACTCTAAATGCCAACATCCATCAGCAAACAATATGGCAGTGTATTATCATCTATTTTTAATGAGGTATTCTCTGTGAAACTGAGCTCCACTGTACAACGTCTATACATGATGTCTACACAGCATGTCAATTAAACAAAACAGGACAGCTTACTCTGTGAAAGTTCACCTCACATTTTCAATACGGTCCTCTTTCAGAGAAGCTCACATGCTGAGGTTTTGGGCAAAAGAACAAAACATGAATTTCTGACCAACATGCAGAAAGAAAACAAGAGGTGGTTAAACCTAAAAGACTGCAGGATAAAACATCATTAAAACTCTGCCAACCAAACACTTAACCTCTAAAGACCTGTGGAAACCATTTCATCCCATCACCCCGATGTACTTTAGTGTGTGCAAGCAGCCAAACAGCTTATTAACATTTCCTGCCATCAGCGCTACAACCTGTTATTAGCGTCTCAGCACACAAGGGAGAAATGGAAGCACATGAGTGAGCAGCTCCAGTATAAGCAGCCCACATGCTTGAAGGTCACTGAAACGTCCTCTAGCTAGTGCTTCTTCTCTCTTCAGCTCCCTGCATCACGTGCGTCACTCTGAGCACCAATTGGAATGTTAAGCTCATGATGTGCGCAATTCCATAGTCGGCACGCTGAGCAGTCAGAGGCCGACACCAGCAAACAAACAAAGAAAAATGACTTGGGAAAATGGATGCCATTAATGAAGAAAATGGATAATGGATACCATCAATAGAGTTCTGCTCCTGGAATGATTATGAGAAAGAATACAGAGTGTAAAAGAGAAAGAGAGAGAGAGAGAGCGAAAGAGAGATTCGTTTTGGATCCAAAAAAGTGCTTTCATGTAAAACACTCACAGAAACAATAAATGTCATCTCATTTTCTGAACAGCTTTATGCTTTATTAGGGTCGCGGGGAGGCTGGAGCCCATCCCAGCCAACTCCGGGCCCCACCCTGAACAGCTAGCAACCATTCACACTCGCATTCACAGCTGGAGGCATTTGGGAATATCTAATTAGCCTAATGCACATGTCTTTGGACCATGGGGGAAACCAGAGCACCCAGAGGAAATCCACGCAAACATGAGAAAAACATGTAAACCACACACAGAAACTCCCTCACTGGGCACATGGCTCAAACCCAGGACCTTTTTGCTGTGAGGAGGATGTGCTAACCACTACAACAACATGCTGCCCAGAAAATATCATCATTTACTAAAATGCCTAAATAGTTCCTTGACTGAAGTGGAGAGCAAACAGATTTTAGTGTGTGTGTGTGTGTGTGTGTGTGTGTGTGTGTGTGTGTGTGAGTGAGTGTGCATATTGTACACTGTCGTAAATGATCTTGTCATTTCAGATGTCCCGCCTCTATGAGAACCTTACGGCTCATGCCTGAAACATTCCTTAGATAAATTAAACTGACACTAATGAGCACTGCGTTGTGCTCAGAAATTTAAATCAAGCTCAACATGAAGCAACACTCTGCTCCTAAGTTACTGCCAAACAGCAAACAATAGGAAATGCTGCCACTCCTGCCAGTCAGTCTGATCTCCACTTAAGAGCAGCATCTTCCAAACAGTGAAATATTAGACATTACCTCCAGGAATATCACGATGTCATAATCGCATCAATTCATGACAATTCAAACAATCCCCATGCATTCTGGGCAACCTCTCAATTTGACCAATCACCGCAACATTTCCAGTAATTTGGCCAATCATTGCTTTACCTCGGTGGTACCACCATGAAAACGTTGAGCCGTACGCCAATGTTGAGCCATACGTCGATGGCAAGATGTGGACATTTGCACAAGTATTTCTGCATTTTTCAGGTAATCCCACAATTTCATTGCAACAAACACTTTAAAACAATGCTAAGTGCATTGCAAGTTTTTTTAAAAATGTGAGATTTTAGACAACAATCACAAAAAAGGCAACAAAATCCTAGCGGCACTGAATAGAAGTTTTTCAGATGTAGTAAGATGAGCACTCAGTTATGATAAAAAGCATACTAACTACGGACAAAAACCCCAGAATGAAATAAAGTAGTAAGCATCCTGTCAGTGTTTATTACTGCATTATTTATTGCAGATAACACAAAGCAGGTGAACTGAAAGTATCATGAATATTAAAGAGATGGTAAACACAAAAGTCTAATCATGTTTGCCTCTGTATTTAGGTTTCATTTAAAAAAGATCATCAAGTCACCTACTAAATAATTGATCGAGCCAGCTTTTCACTGAAGGAGCTTCCACTACTATCGTCATTTAGAGCAACCGTGCAACAGAGTTAATTGGGAAATTTTCAAAGACAACTGATATTCCATGAAACATGAGCTCTGGTTAATATTAGCCAGGGGTCAGAGGAGACACTAGTGATAGTGGCTAGTCCTTACAAAATGCACTAAAGACCACAGCAACTGAAGCAGCTGCTGCTCCAAGATCCAGGCTTCAGCCATAAAGATGGGCCTTGCAGAGCGTTCTGGCTCACTGCAGTTGTAGCTCAGCTGTACTGTATTAGCCTGAGTCTGAGACAGGATGCTAATTGTTTCCCCCTGCCAGTGAGTCTGCTACTAGATCAGGGGATTTAGCTCAGGATGGATTTTCCTACTGACAGAAATGCCCCCCTTGAGCTCTTTCTCGGAATCACCCATACCTCCCTTTTTATATGGGTTCTGTAGTCCTATTAATAGTGTCATGACGAATGAAAGGCGTAACAGCAGGACAGGAGAGCTTTTTTCTTTTACCGTTGGCTGAGCTTTTAATTTTATGTCAGGTTTAAAATATGTTTGCAATGATGCGTGCATTTGCTCGTCTGGAAAAATGGTTATTGCTTGAATCATGGCCAAGAGGAACAGGGTTTAAAATGGGAAATTTTATTTTAGAGTATCTTATATCATACAATAATGGATCCAGAGTGTACAACCCAGTCACTGGCTCCGGTGCCAATAATTCAGCAGTGGAAACTGGTCAGGCTTTACCCTGCGTTCAGTGCATGCTCATACCAGCCAACAATGCATGACTGAAATGCAAGAGCTAAGTTGCTGGCTTAGCAACCCACAGGTTTCTTACACAAATGTCCCCGCCAAATCAGCTCTGGCCCCTGCACTACAACCTGTCCATGGACATTAACGGTCCATGCTGTTCACTGTCAACTGCACTCAACTGAAAAGGTATCTACACAAGAATAATCTATAAAATATAGAATAAACATCATCATGCACTATCACAGTAACAGGGGAGTGTAGCAGACACACATAAATCATACTTGTGGATATTGCGGCATAGTCATGGACTACTCAGCGATATCCATCAATCCTTAGATGAATCATTTTGTTTTAGTATATCTACATGAGAACATAAGAAAATGTTGAGGCTTCTCGGCAGTACTTATAAGTCAACTTGTCAATTTGTTTGTGAACAAAATCCTTTTTTTCAGGATTTTATTCTTTTTATATGGTGTTAAACCCCAAGTTTGCAGGAGCCCCTTAGTGATACTATATTTTCTTATTAGAGTTCCACAAGCACTGATTTGTAAGAATTCACTAATGTCTGAATTCATTAGGAGTTTAAGCACTAAACACAGGGGCCCTATATATTTTATTAGAGTTTTAACTACAAGAGATGCAGAAGCCATTTTGGGTTTTTATCTCAAAGTGTAAATATACAGGATCCCGTTTTGGATTCCAATCTACAAAGGTTTTGAAAAGGATTTAATTTTTTTTATTATAGTCTCAAAAAAACTCTACTTTAGAAACTTTGCTAGAAAATGATCATTATTTATTTTATAGATATTTATATCTCACAGTCTGTATTTAACTAGATACCTCACCATGCATTCTGTAAACTCACAGAATATTTCCTTATCAATTACACTTCCAAGTAGCCAAAACATGGGAGTGAGGAAGACCACAGAAGCTTTTGCTTGCCCTGTTGTATAGCAAATTGATTATAATAAAACTCATGCCTTGACCATCCTTGGCTGTTACACTGGGAATGTGAATTACAGTTTTATTTTAAAAAAATAATAAAAGTAAGTTGTAAACTCACTATAGGTGAAGTCCAGCCCTGTGCCCTGCAAGGTTTTCTTATGTTTCTGAGCTGCTTTCATGTTTCCTAATACACCTGACCCAACATGTCAGCTATATATTAAGCCCTCCAGGAGTTGGGTCAGGTGTGCTGGGAACAAGGCGAATTTGAAACTGTGGCAGGCAGTGAGTTTCCAGGACAAGAGCTGAGCAACGCTGTTATAAGAAATCAAGCCCATGGGCTCTGTGCAGGACATTGAGGTTTTAAAGAGGGACAGCTGATCTTTGGGTGTGTGCTGTTCGCCTGTCGGTTCAACAGCAGCCGTTGTGTTGCCAAGCATGAGAGGGTACACACACACACACACACACACACACACACAAAACCTTCAGAACACATATCTGCAATCCTGTCTGCATTAAAGCAAAACAAACATCATCCCTCGGACACAGAAACATCTCTCGGTGCTTATTATAGATGCTGTAGGAAAACGGCACTTGGATCAGCTCGGGGAGGATTTGAAGCATTAGAAAGCATTTACCTTCAAACCCACAGGATATCAAAACTGCTTCTTTTAAACTTTGTTGAGTTTGTTTAGTTTTTTTTATGAAATTTGTCGAATCCACTGAAGCACAGATAGGTAGAATTACCTTTGGCAAAAAAAAAACAAAAAAAAAAACTCCTTTTTACAAACATACAAATAACGACTGCTGGTGGAATAATCTGTCATTTTCAATTACAAAAATTGCTAACAAAGGGTCACCTGGAACATGTGAGGTTTATGCACAGCTGTTCACACTTTCTCCCTGCTCCAGTGATAATGTGAAGGTACTCTGTTTCACACACGTATTCTTGCTGAGAGAAATGGCCTGAAGCAAAGCAGTGTTGTGTAAATTGCTTTGCCCTCTATGTTTTATAACCAGGCTAACCAGCATGCAAACACCAGCTAGATAAGCCTCTGGAAATGCAGCTCACTGACTTTAACCTGGTAAGTGATATTAAGGGAACCACTCTTTATTAATGTCAATACAGTTACACTTCATGTAAGGTTGTGAAAGCTATGCAATACATGAAGTTGCATTTGATCCAATCCAGTTGGTGCGACATGACAAACACCACTATGGTATGACATGCCACAGAATCCGTCTCTCTTCTTGTGTTGTAGCCTGCCTCCTGTTATTAGCACCATACCAAGGAGGCCTGGTCTCTACAGTCAGCTGCCTAACAAGCAATGGGTGTAAAAACCTAGACCAAAAAGTTTCCCTGCCAGTACCACCAGCATCTGTGATTACCCTCCTCAGCGCTGTTCTCACGAATGAAAGGAAACCCGATAGTGTGAGACAATATCTCAATGGTGCATCATGAATTACCATCTGATACACATTTAGCAAGCATTAGCACAGCTAGATTACAAAGCAAACGAGATGTGGTGTTCCTGTTTATAACATGGCTTTCCATGAGTCGGGCCAAATGAAGTGATGAGTTTTAATTCCAGTGCTCCCAGTTGCTAAAGACCCAAACATGCGCCTGATTGTGTTTCAACAACTTCCCTCTGAAGAGTCCCTCGTGTCAGTGTCGGATGAGTTGCTTGCTCTGTTGGAACGCTTGTTCTTGTAGGTAATTAAAAGGTAATGAAGACTGGAGACTTCACAGACGTCATTAACCCTTTTCATTTAAATAAATAACAAGCCTGGCACACTCACACTCATACCCAGAGAATGATTCAAATAAATGAAATGGAACACCATGACATTCTCACACCTTCCTCGAATCGTTCACAAGGACTTCCTAAACTCACAAACAATGGCAGAGAGTTTTAAACCAATAAACTACATGTTAGAATTTGGATAGCTTTTAATATATGTTTAGATGCCGTTTTACTGGCAGAAATCTATTAGAATTTATACAATACAGATCATTCTTCATTTCCAGTCGTATGTGCTTCTGGTTCATTTTATTTATATTTATTTTATGTGTTTATGATATTGGGCGGCACAATGGTGTAGTAGTTAGCACTTCCGCACCAGAGCAAGAAGATCTTGGGTCCGAGACCTGTGCCTGCTCTCCCTGTGCTTGCGTGGGTTTCCCCCAGGTGCTCTGGTTTTCTCCCACAGTCCAAAGACATGCACATTAGGCTAATTGGGAATTCTCATTTGCCCCAGGTGTGAATGTAAGTGTGACTTGTGTGTGTTGGCCCTGCAGTGGTCTGGCGCACAGGTGTCAAACTCAAGGCCCGCGAGCCAAATCCGGCCTGCCAACTCATTTTATGTGGCCCGCAAGAGCTTTCAAAGAATATGATTATCGTACAAGTGTTTGCATCGACCATTACCATGCAACCCAATTCATAATCCTTCGACTAGGTGGTGGCACCCTATTTCAAGTAAACAGCTAGTCATTCATGACTCAACAAAGATTGCATGCTAGCTTGTCGGTGTTAAGCATTGTCAGAAAATGCAAGTGAAAAGGAAAAGAGGACGAATGCCTAAACGAATCATTTTGCCATGCAGATTTCATAGTTGCCCTTTTAGAACAGATGTTCAGTGATTATTCGGCCCTCAATCACCTTTAAATTTAGTGATGTGGCCTTCAGTGAAAATGAGTTTGACACCCCTGGTCTGGCAAGCTGTTCAGGATCTACCCCACCTTCACCCGGAGTTGGTTGGGGTGGGCTCCAGCCTCCCCACGACCCTAATAGAGGATAAAGCGGTTCGGCAAATGAAATGAAATGTATAATATTATGAAATAAGATTCACCCATCTGCTTTAACCTGCTCAGAGTCACAATGGATTGAGACTCAATCCTGGGAACACTGGGTGCGAGGTAGGAATATACCCAGAATAGGATAGTAGTCCACAGCCGGGTGGCGGAAACACGAAAACACTCACACACACTTAGGGCAAAACCACCTGCTGAAATGTTTCCGAGAGGGAACAGGAAGCAAGAGAAATCTGAGGAAACCCACAAATGGGGAAAATGTATGAATCTCTGCACACAACCAAAATAAATGAATTTTAAAAATTTAAATCTATGACATTTTAAAGTTGACTAAACACGGTGCAATGCATCCAGGACCATTTCCGCATGGCCAACCCATTTCAGGACTGATGAAATGAACAGCTGTGAAAATCCCTGGAAGTCTGTAGGTTACTTTATGGGGTGCCTGTTTAGAGCCACCAGCTGCAGTGAGTTTACGTCATTACACAGGATCACTGGGCATGTGAGAGAAGCACCCGTACTGGTCATACAGCCAAACCTGGCTTTCCCCAGTGCTGACTGCTGAATGCTGACCCTCACCACATGACTTTACCCCATCACATTTTCCTGAAATCATTTCAGTGTCACACTTCAGAAATAAAGGAATTTCATTAACACCTCTTACCTAATGATGAAGAGAAAAAGCAGAGCTTCAGTGATTTTTGACCACACAGTCTCTCTTTAAAATGTTCCACATTTCTTTACCTGATTCAGAAGAATGCTCATGAGCACCCTCTAGGTACCCTGAACTGCCCTGTCATGAAACCCATATTGACATGGACTCAACATTGATCTCTAAATCCTTACAATTATTAGCAAAGACCAATTACACTGAGTGCTGAGGCCACTTAAAAAAGCATATTAAAACCCATAATATTTTATTTAAAAATAATAATAATAATAATAATAATAATAATCCTTAAAAAAAACATTAAAATAAACTTAAAGTCCAACAGATTTTATTCATAATGTAACATAATGAAACAATTTATTAAAATGTATATAATCAATTAGATAATGTTATCTATTATTTGTGCCATGGATATATTTTAGCATGATCCTCATCTTGTAATTTTTTTCTTTTGGTGAACAAAATGGCTCCAAATAAAAAAACAGGACCAAATAAATTCACAGCCATTTTATCAAAAAAAGAAAAAAAAAATCTTTCATGCTGGTTGCAAACACAGCCGCACACACAAGCAAGTAATGGCACTGAAAGATGATGAGTCTCTTTTGGTACTGCTGAACCGCATCGTGCTTAAAACAACAACAACAGGTACAATGTGAGTAAGTGAAAGTCTGGAGGAGATTCCGAATCCTAAATGCTGGCTTTCACATCCACCTG
The DNA here is from genome assembly GCA_039654325.1 of Tandanus tandanus. Lineage (NCBI taxonomy): Eukaryota > Metazoa > Chordata > Actinopteri > Siluriformes > Plotosidae > Tandanus > Tandanus tandanus. The sequence continues at coordinate 35,290,344 of JBCNYH010000027.1, read as the reverse complement.
CTCATTAATGACTCGCTCAATGCTGAAATCACCAACAGAAGAACCACAGCGTTTAGGGAACCATATAGAACAAGACTCAGTAGGTGACCTGGAAGGGTAATGTAGTGGTTAGGGTGCCGGGCTCATGATCGAGAGGTCATGGGTTCGGATCCCCATTAGACCTCAACGTGTTTACCACAAGGTCTTAACCACAAGAATGCCAGGAAAAATACTGGGAAGGAAAACGGTGATGGACTAGTGTTTCATCCAGGAGGAGGTGAACTCCTAGTTGCTTCACATTACAGGGATAAGACCCCACCTTATGAGCCAGTAGGCTCGGGTGTAAAAGCTCAACAGACTATACCTACCTACCTATAGGTGAAGCTGCCTAAATTTCCTGAGTTGGTCAGCAATATGACGTACATATCCCGCTTTGTGTTGATTGGTTGGAGGTTCTCATCAATAGTTATTTCTCTGATGTTTCCAGAACCTATTCTACTGATGAGTGCCTGAATAGAACAACAACTTCACCAAATATTATATTAAAACCATTCCCAGGCTGTTATTCATTACACCCCATTGCCATATAAAGCATTCTCAGCATTATATACGAACTGCCTTATGAAAAACATGCTGGTAGATAATAAGCAGCCTTTATGTACATCTACCTTAAACTTATACACAGATCTGAGCATATGATACACTGATGTTCCGACATCCACGTTAAACCCTGGCGACTCGACGGCGTAGTGCCTAGCATGTTCACCTCACGGCAAGAAGGTCCTAGGTGTTTCTGCGTGTTCTCCCCATGCTTACGTGGGTTTCTTCCGGGTACTCCGGTTTCCTCCCACAGTCCAAAGACATGCACGTTAAGCTAATTAGCTGTTCCAGATTTCTCCTAGGTGTGAATGTTAATCATAGTGTGTGTGTGTGTGTGTGTGTGTGTGTGTGTGTTGCCCCTATGATGGTCAGGTGAGGTGTTCTGGGTGTACAATGCCTTCGCCCAGTGTTGGCTGAGATAGGCTTCAACCTTCCTTGTAGGATTAAGCGGTTCGGCAAATGAGTGAGAGGTTAAACCCCAGGCCCAAACAGGCTCCAACCATTAGTGTTATTATTATTATTGTTGTTGTTGTTGTCGTTGTTGTTGAATATATACCAAGCCCTGCCATGTTCCCTTTTCCAATATGGCCCTCTGAACATGCTATGAAGCACAGCTTTGGATATGTTTGTGTGCAAGTGTGTATAAATATGAAGCAGGATGAGCAGCCCAGCCGGAGGTACCTTGTTTTTGATGCTACAGTGGCAGCAGACAGTCCACAGGTACTTGAGGGTCCTCCACAGGAGGATGATAAAGAGACCCCCGAAGAACGTCACCATGGACGAGGCGAGGAAAGCCCACCACATGCGCTGGCCATTGTGATCGCACGGCACGTCGGGGGAGAACGGGATGATCACATCCATCCTGGATATGGAGACAGAAGAGTCCGAGTTTTGATTGTGGTTGATATTATTGGTCATTCTAGAGCTGCCGTCGCCGGAAAGGTTGCGGTCTGCCACAGCTAGCATCGAGTGGCTTTGGAGAGCTCGTGCCAGCGCCCCCAGCCCCAGCCATCAGCCATATTGCTTCAGAAAGCCCTCAGTGCGCAACAGTGGCGGTCTCGAACCCCCCCTGGCTTTCTCCTCAGTACGAAGGAGGGTCTTTAACCCCGAAATGTCGCGTGGCGTGATATGAGAGAGAAACAGGAGGACGGCGTCCTTCAGCACGACACATTTAAATCCGCATTAACGACACGGGCTTCCCAAAACACTCGAAACAAACAACAAATATCAGCCACCAGGACATTTTATCATGTGTCACTTGTCCTGCTGACCTGTCTCCTCACACCTGAAGCTTTGATAAGACCGAAAATAACCGGGAAATGAATACAAACAAAGCAAAACGCAGCTCTTCAATCAGCTCGAGCGCCTCCAAGATGACGGTCCGGTGTCCAGGGACCGCGGCGACAAACCGATATCTCTCCCCCAGACGCCAAATAAATCATAAACATCCGCAAAAACAACCAGATTTCACAGGACAAATTCTTCGCGTGGGATGTTTACGACTCGAATAAGAACCAGTGTTGGTATTATTATTATTATTATTATTATTATTATTATTATTATTATTATTCCCCCCTAAATGTTCTGCGCTCGGTAGGAGCCGACAGGGTGGACGGTACTATCCCTGCCAGCCGCTCCGCTTCCCTCACTGAGAGCACACACGCGCACAAACACGCGCACAAACACACGCGCGCACACGCGCTTCTCGGCAGCTTTACAGGTAGGAGGGCGGAGCCAAGGCACAATAATAAAGATGGCCATGGTGCTGGAGAAGAGTTGGGCGGGTAGGCTGTGCGCATAGATGAGGCTGGGTCATTTCTGTAGAGTATATAAGCGACATGACGCACGGACTCGTGTTCATGGTGACTCTGGTTCTCTGCCGCTTCACTGGATAAAATGCGACGCGCGCAAAAAGCTCTTCTCTGGCAACAAGCAGTAAAGGATAGACTGAGTAGCCTGCTGTCGCATCCTGGCGGTGAAGGAGGAGCTCAGTGTCACGATCCGCTCATTAATGCACAGTGACCGCTAATTCTGCTATTATATTCTAAACATTTGATACCTGTAGGGCTGAGGATGTCCCATAAACACTGGCCGGGATTTTGAGCGATAAAATGTTCATCATTCATTTAAAAATAAATGCAGAGTGACCCCCTTTTCATTATCAGTGTGTGGCTTGCTTGGAGACCCTCACTGTCATCACTTACTCAACTGCTACAACCATTTAATCCTACTAACCTCTCATCCAACACTGGTTACACCCTGAACAGCCAGCCTGACCATCACAGGGTCAACACACACACAACCATTCACTCCTACATACACACCTAGAGCCAACCATTTGGCTTAATGTGCATGTCTTTGGACTGTGGGAGGAAACCCACACAAGCACCCGGGAACATGAAAACTCCACACAGAAATGTCCGAGAGGAGGGAGTCGAACCCAGGACCTTCTTGCTAAGCACTACGCCACCGTGCCACCCTGCTTGGAGGCAGCAGTATTCAATTACATTTTTGGAATCTGGCAGACACCCTTAACGGAAACTGTTGTGGTTAGGGTGCTGTGCTCATGATGGAGAGGTCGTGGGTTCAAATCCCTGGGCAAAGTCTTAACCACAAGTGTGCCTCTGTCCACCCAGCAGTATAAATGGGTACCAGTAAAAAAATACCTGGAAGGTAACCTGTGATGGACTAATGTCCCATCCAGGAGAAGTTGAACTTCTAGTCGCTTCATGCTACGCAAACCGGGGATAAGCTCCAGCCTGATGAGCCAGCAGGCTCAGGTGTAAGTCGAATACACATATAAAACTGAGCAGTTGAGAGCTTAGGACCCCTCAGTGGCAGCTTGGTGGTACTGGGGCTGGAACCCCTGACCTTCAGATCACTAGCCCAGAGCTTTAACCACTAAGTCACCTCTGCACCTATTCACAACGATGTTCAGTACAATTATAGTAAGCTTAATAGTTTTACTGGCATGTGTGGCCTTTATGATTTTTATTTACTGTCTGGAAGATAATAACTATGTTGCTTGATGTGAAATAACGTCTGACACAAAAATCTTTTTGGGAGATAGCTTGAGCATAAGATAAAACTCAAATCTGAAATGAAGTAATAGGGTTAAAGCTGCCCATCCTCTCGTGAATATCCTACGTTTTTTATCTCCCATTATCAGATCATTTTGGCTGAATAAAAAAGGTTTGCTCATGAAATCACTCGAGCTCACAGGCTTAGTATCTTTCATTCAGTGTTTTTACGTTTTGTTTAGTTTCGTGTCTGTTTACAATAACAATACCAAGACCACACGATGAGGAGGAGGAACAATGTTGTGCATATGATAACTTGGCAGTGCAACATCTATTCATAGAGTGGATCAGTGTAAGATCAAGTGTTAAGAAACAGAAGGCGGCCTTCAATTTCAAGAGAAATAAAAAAGATGGTGATGTTTATATCATCATCGCGCCAAGGGCAGGGGTCGTTGATACTAACGTACAGGAGTAAGCAAATCGTTCCAGAAAGTCACTGTGGCCGATTCCATTTTATTTCCGAGAGTTAATACTGTACCTCATGTTCATTTAATATGCCTGGGAAGTGAATGGGCGCTAAACCAGAAGTTCCCAGGTCCCGGAGAACCCCCTGCCTACATTTTAAATGTTCTCCTTGTTCCCAACTCACCTGATTTGACTAATCAGCAAATTAAGAGCTCTTCGTGATTTAAAGTGTATGTGATAGAGCAAGGAAAGCACTAAGATGTGCTGGACAGAGGGTCCTCCACGAGCAGGGTTGGGAACTTCTGGTTTAAATGATAATCTGCATTAGGGCAGACAACACTAACCTCTACAACAGGCTTTGTCCAGTATATAATTATGCATTTGTATTTTAATTAAAGTAATATATTTGGATAAGGTTATGTAATTTATATGGGACTGAACAGTGATGGATAGCACGTGCTGAGGTCATATTGTCGGAACAGAAGAGTTACTATATGGCTGAACAGTCTATATAAAAATAATGATGAATTTGGTCTTAAAGCTCTGAAGTAAAGCAGAGGTCAAACTAACCTTTGGTGAAACAAGAAAGCAGGTTCTATTTCAAACATTTTATTAACCTTCTATCAAGAAAGGGCAGATGAACACTACTGGGCCAGAGATTAGAGGCCCTGGTTATTTCACCTCCTGGTGGGCAACTAAGAAATTGCAAGGTTAAACAGCTAAAGGTGTCTCGCTCTGTCCTGAAGGTGAATAACCCACTTTGGGTCAGTTCGAAAATCCAGAAGTTAGGGTAAGGCGCTGACCCACATATCAGATTGAAGATAATTTTTTTTAAAACTCGGTGTGTGTGTAAAAGTGATGACTGGGCTAGAGTGTAGACTATAGCTGATGTTAGAAAAAGGTGAGGTAATTATTAAATAGCTATATTAGGATGTGTAGGCTCGAAGCCCAAATGAAGTAACTTGGTGGAGGTATGTGAGGCAAAATATTTAACGATTAAATGCGAAAATAAATGGCACACATAGAAAGAGCCTGGAAAATCCTTTAAAATGATACCAAGTCTATAGATTATAGAGTAATAAGAAAGGACTGATCATCTAAATGTTGCATTAGCCAGCTTTACTTTGTAACGTTCCATTGATTGGAAAAAAGCTGTGACCTGAAAAATAAAAATAAGAGCATTTTTTGCACAATTTTTAAGATACTAACTTGAAAAGTTTTAGGATAAGTGTGTGTACAAATGTAAATAATGATTGTGCTAAATAAATCAAATCAAATATGCCCCATCCTCTACATTCTGATTTAAAATCTAAGATCGACCATAATAAAATACTTTGCCTAATTAAACACGAATTATGGTAATAAACCAACCGTATGTAAATGACTGTTTCACATTCATGGTCATGGAGCAAGCATTTTGTAGGCAATAAATCTCAGGTGCTCATCAATCAGATTCACTGGCATTTCGGCATTTAAGAATACAAATTAAACAAGCTCACCGTCATTACGTTTGAAACTGATCCTAAATATTTTGACTATGAGAGATGGGTATGTTGTTTTCCCAGTTCATGTCCTTAACCAATATAAATGGAACTCCACAAAACAAGGCAATAATCCCTACAAATTATTCAACAATTTAACCAAATCTGTAAATATTCTTAACTTCGCACAAAAATCCTTTCATGTCTTCTTTAGAAGCCACCATCAGCCATATTATCTCCTCAAATAACACTATCAGCACATTTTTGTTAACAATTTAACACTGGCTTTTGAGCCAGACTACAGTTTTAAATATCATATTCATAGTATTAAAGGATTCAGTTAAAGTATAAAGTTATTGTGAATAAATGGGTACATTTCTATAGTCGCAGCTGATTTCTTTAAGTTCATAAAGTTTCTGGTTGTGTTTGGTCTCCACAGATTCATTCATTCGTTCACTCTGGGTTCAGAGCAGGGCCAACACACACAAACAATCACACTCACATTCACACCTAGGGGCAATTTGGAACAGGCAATTAGCCTAATGTGCATGTTTTGGACTGTGGGAGGAAACCAGAGTACCAGGAGGAAACCCAAACAAGCATGCACATGAAACTCCGCTCAGAAACATCGTCTCCATGCCTGAGACTCAAGCCCAGGACCTTCTAGCTGTGAGACGGACATGCTGACCACTACGCTACCGTACCACCCAGTTTCCACAGATGAAGTGGAAAATTCCAGAATGAAAGTTGATGCACTGTGCCTGTTCTCTTTCAGGTCCGCATCCCCAACTGTTTCCTATTTTTTTAGGGTCTGGTATACTAGCAGACCCTAAAAACTAAACCCAACAAGTGAGGTCTAAAAAAGAATCCAACATTTTTACTGTGTTGGGACAACTCTGTTTAAATGTTTAGACCAATAAAAAAAATAACATGAATAAAAATGTGTAGATGTGGACAAGAAGATTTTAATTATAAAATACATTACTGACATGCAGTATTATAGTATCTTAATTATATTACAATTCTTATGTAGGTTTAGACCTGTCTGTTTGTCATATAATTTTAGAAACACTCTTATAAGCAGTGGGATGCAAAAGTCTTGGCACTCCTAGTCCAAAATTCTGTGACTGTAAATGATTAATAAGCAAAAGATGATCAGATCTTGATGAATAATGATTAAATATCCTGTCCAACAGTATAAGCAACATTAGTGTCTTCTGTTTTGTGCCAAACAAGTTTTTAATAAAAAAACAAAAAACACACAAATACAAAAATGTGGGAACCCCGAGAGATTTAGATCTCATGACTTTTACCAAGGTCTCAGACCCAATTAGCTTGTCAGAGCTATGGCTTGTTCACGTTTATTATTAGCAAAAGCCCAGGGATGCCAATTTCAAAGCTTTATAAACTGCCTCTTCAAACAATCAGAAGCCACGGTCTCATCTAAGCAGCTGCCTAACACTATGAAAATTAAAATAATTGACCCCCACGACCAGGAGAAACCTAAGAAGATACAAAGTGTTTTAGGTAGCCATTTTCTCAGTTAGTGGCAGTAAGAAATAGTGGTTAACAGGAATGTTTGAGGTCAGATTGAGATCTTGTAGACCAAGAAAACTTTCAGAGCGAACTTTTCTTCCGTAGAGACATCTGCACACATATGATCTTCATGGTAGAGTTATCAGAAGAAAAAACGTAAAAAAAAAAAAAAAAAAAGATTTTTTTTTTTCTTTTGAACAAATTAAAAAAAAAACCGAGCAGAATCTAGTTTGCTAAAGCATATTCACGATTCATCACCCAATATCACTTCCATCCACTCTGTGTTTAACCGTGAATGGTCATTAGCAAACGAGATGCTGCTGCCAACATTTGTTCAGAGAGTGCATTAAAATGCTTGATATTCTCTATCTGTACATAATCAGTGTGACCAAAACACATGATTAGTTGGGGTGTCCACATACCTTTAGTCCTATAGTTTATCTTTTAGTAGTTCATTGATTAGAAGAGATGGGTGGCATGGTGGCGTAGTGGTTAGCACGTTAGCCTCAAAGCAAGAAGGTCCTGGGTTCGATTTCTGAGCTCGAGAGTTTCTGTGTGGAGTTTGCATGGGTTTCCTCATGGTATGCCAGTTTCCTCCCACAGTCCAAAAGATATGTACATTAGGCTAACTGGTTGTTCCAAATTGACCTTAGGTGTGAGAGTGATTGTGAATGGTCGTGTGTGTGTGTGTGTGTGTGCGCCCTGCAATGGCGAGTTGATCAGGGAGTACCCTGCCTTCGCCTGGTGTTAGCTGGGATATGCTCCAGCGTCCTCGTGACCCTAGTAGATTTAAGCGGTTCGGTAAACGATTGAGGGATTAGAGTGATGAGTAATTAGGGGAGATGTCATGAGCAGATATGTTTATATGAAGCAACGCAATCCAGAATTGATCGCCTTGCCACACACTATGTCCAGCGGTCAGATTAAAGGCTAAGGAACAGATTTGAAGAATATAGATTTTGCAAGATAAAAAAAAAAATTCAGTCATACATGAAGGACGGGGAAAATCAGAGGTTGTGCTTTATGTTTTAGCTGAAGATGAAAGGCCCTATTAACTAGAAAGATCAGTATCAGACAGTCTTGCATCTACTTGAGCTTCAATAAGCTGGTGGCAGCTGTTGCAACAGATAACCTGTCAGGAGGGTAAAGTGACTGGTAGAACACTAAAATAGCACATATATGCAGCAGTATTGAAAGGTCAAAATGAGCAAATAAGGCAAACAAGAAGAGGTGGTGCCTTTATCATGTCCGCAGATTATTTTGTAGGTTTTCACTCATAGTGGACTTTATTAAGAGCACCTGTACATTCATGCCGTTATCAAATCAGCCAACCATATAGCAGCAACACAATGCATATAACCATGGAGATAAAGGTCAAAAGCTTTACTTAATGTTACATCACCTCTCTAGCATGAAAAATAGCATGCATGTCGATACCAGGCGAGCTGGTTGAGCATTTCATAACCGGCTGATCTCTTGGGGTTTTTGTGCATATCCCAAGAACTTGCACAGAATGGTGTGAAAAACCAAAATATCCAGAGAGGAGAACATCAACTGAAGCTTGACCTGTATCTGTATATGCACTGTTTTGCTGCCAGATGATTGGCTAAATAGATAACTGCTTAAGAACAGACGTTCCTAATAAAGTTGCTGGTGAGTGTACATAAGAGGTAAAGATTGGGGGTATCAATTATGTATCATTTAATTTAAAGAATTTAATTTCTTTTGCTTATTACATTGAAATAATCTTGTATTGTTTAAATGCTGCTCTTTCTTCTTTGCTTTGGGGCGGGGGTGTTTAAGGAGTAGGTTACGTTATAATTACTTATGTTCAATTCAGTTGTGCAGCTCTTGAGTAAAGTTTGAAACTTTAGAGGTATGACTCAACCTTATTTTACATGGTTCATGGATTTTAAAACTGTAACCGAAAAAAATAAATAAATAAATAAAAAAAATAAATAAAAATCAATCATAACACGAACCAAATCAGCACCCACCTATCCTGATATCATACCATGATTCCCATCCCTAATTACAACACACACATTACATGATGAGCAAAAGACATGAGTCACCTGTTCAAACCAAAATCTCAACATGAGATTTGATCTTCTATGATGCTGCACTATGATGAATAAATTGTTTTAATGACAAAACCTAGAAAATGTTCGGCCTTTAAAATGTCTGACAAATGATAAAATGATCTCCTGAGAATGAAGAAACACGTCACATTTTTTATATCTTTGAAAGCCAGTTTGTCTCAACACATGGGCCACACTAAATCAAACTGCAATCGTCTTTTACTCTCGCTTTTTCTCTCAATGACAACTATTAGAGTAAATCAAATAAAACATATGAAATTTTATTAATTTTTTTTTATTACATCTAAACCAATTCATGGAATCTTTAGTAATTAGGTGATGAACTGGACTAGTTTAGCGTGTGCTGTAGACTGAACAATCAAAAACATTTTTCTGTTGTTTTAGTGATAAACTCGAAATAAATGTCTTCTTTGTGGCAAGGTATCCCCGTTTAAACAGACCCATTTCTTTAAAAGGCCCCAGATGTGTTTTAAAGCTCAGTTTCACTAATTAATACCTTATTTCCCCAGTTTGCCTCTTATTTTTAGGCTTATTGCTAGCTCCATCAGTACAATGGTGAAGCTAGCAATAAGCAACTCAGTGCTAAATTACATCAGCTGTCGCTCTACTGGATGCCAACACGAATTCACAGCAGACTGGAAACACCTTCCAAACACCTGGATTCGTTTGACAATAAAGTGTGATACAGAAAATGACTTTTATTCTCATGTTAATGTGTTTAACATTATTTCATATAAATCACATTCTTTTGTAATAGTGAAAATCCCAATCAATAACAGTACCTGTCATCTAGTCATTCTTCTTAAACAAAATTGTATTGGCTGCATCCCTCTCATTTAAAACCATAAGCTACTTAGAAAAGAAAAACACCTAGATATGAATAGCCTTTAAAACAAAATGTCTACTTTCAACCCAATAGACAAGGCTGGGACTGATTCTCCTTTGAGAAAACTGTGCAATAAGAAATCCCTTTTTAAATGAGAGTGTAAATAATGCAAATGGTTCTCTTCTAATTTAAGAATAGAGGCAATTAATGAAATGTATGGAACATGAGCGATACACAAATGAATAATAAATCACAAAAGTAATAAGTATAGTACCTATTTTCAACCTCTACTTGAAACCTAAGAACAGCTATTGTTTAGGGTCCATAATATTGCAAGTGCAAAAGAAAAAATAAAAGAAATGGACACATTGAATTTTGGCACAATATTAACTGCTGAGATTACTGGTCTGAACAAAGGATGCAACTGTGGCTGCTGAATAAAAAAATTAAATATGCATGAAAATGACTACAATTTAAACAGATTTAGCATAAGAGACCCAAATATATTTACCCTGCATCTCTTCCTTCCATGGTGTTTCTTAGCGGGTACATATAAAAATGACTGACGGAAAAAAAAAAATAAAAACCCAGAAGAAACATATAAAAGGAACATGCTTATATCTGCTAAGACCTGACTGGACACCTGCTGCACTCCCCTAGGCCAATAGCCTAGTCAAAATACATTTAATATATTTATATATTTTTATATATAGATCTATATATTTAGACAAGTTTGCATACATACAGGTTAAGTGAGTGCCTCAACTTCAGAACTGTATTAGTGAGATTTCACCTTCTCTTTTAAACATATTTTCCTCTAGAAGAATGTTACCACAGTGGTCTGTCTAGCTCTGGAGTGCAATCTGAGGAGTTTCAAACACCAGACTTTCAACATGCCATTGTCATACGCTCAGGGGATCTCCAAAGGCACTTCCTTTTGGCCTGTAAAATGCTTAGCTGCTGTTCACTTCAACCCCAAAACCATTTACATAAACAAGCTTACCAAAGCTTACTCTTTATCTACAATGAGTTTTCAGTCCTCTTACTGATGTAGAACATATAGACACACACACGTGCCGTTTTGGTACAAAAGGGCTTGGGAATGAGGGGTGGATTTGGGTTCGGAGGAGGGAGAGGTGACTTGGGATATAACTTCATTAAGATCAGGAAGAGGACACATTCAAGCAGACATTAAATAACAATTCATGGTCTGATTCATCTGTAAACAAGGGTTTTAAATGCAGCATTACTAATCGGTGGATGTCTGTCAGGAAGACCAAAGGAAAACAATGAAAACTTCAGTGCTATAATCCTGCGTTTGCGAACATGCACACACACACACTCACACTCTCTCTCGCACACTCACATGACTCCATTACAATTACACATAAAATGTTACAATTCATCAAAAAAAGGTTACAGTTAAACATAAAGGAATAATAAAAGAAAGGAGGATGCAATGCAATGCTCACTGTAGTGTACCTTTGTGTGTAGTGCGAGTGTAAAAGCATAGTGTTTATAAGCTCAGGTGTGTGTGAGGCAATAGGTGGGAAGCACTGGCTCAGCCACCTAAGGCGAGCCCAGCGGAGTCCACAGGACTTTACTCTGCTCCTGATCCACAATAGTCACGATCTGAGTGCAAATGTAGGGCAACGTGCCTCCTTGGACAATACCTGCAAAAGAAACCATCATCAGCTCATAGAATCAGGACTACTTGTACTGCTGAGCTCAATCATCTCAAGTGCAAACTTGAAATGTCTAGTAGGAAAAAAGTTAACGGAATATCCAAACCTGTGAAGAATTTGCTGTACTCTTGCTCAATCTTCTGTCCAACCTCAAACTGCTCCTTGGAATGTTTTTGAGAAACTTTATCCCTCAGATACACGGGATCTTTCAGTTCTCTATACAAGGCACACGGAAAGAGCACATCTTATGATAACTATATACAGATATGAACACAAACAGTTAGTACTGCTATTTTAAAAAAACAAAACAAACAAAAAAAGCTAAATAAAATATAGTCCGACTTCCTGCAACCTGTAAATGCTGAACTCATTTGGTGATCTAGTTAGTGATACTGAGCATGTAATGAATGATGACCATAACAGGAGGCTTGGCTTTTACAGCTCCAGGGAACCCTTCAGTTTAAAGTGCTCTAGTGAAATGATTTCATCGCTAATTATCTGTCACTCTTCACGTGAATATAGTGAAATTTAAAACCACATTTCAACACTACTGAGACCTATGCAGTTCAACATGTACACTTAAGTGTGAAGCCGTGAAATATATATTTAACAATTATTCACCAAAAAGGCTTGGTAAATGTCACTGAATATGACTATTCACTTTAGCAACATCCACTGAGTCTGAGGTCAGTAATGGTTTCAGTATACACTACATGGGAACATAAGCTAAAGCACACTATAACAAGATTATGTTCCATTTCAAATCATGACAGACGCACAAGCTCCAAGGTCATCCGCAAACAGATGCATAATTATAATGTAGCAGTGTCTCTTTTACTCTCTTTAAGAGTTACAGCATATACTACATGGAAACAAAAATAAACTAAAACAAGATTTTTCAAGTTTGTTTTTACACATTTTCACCATTACACAGGCAGGGCAGGTGATCGGCTGATAAGAAAACTCCATTTCCAGGTGTTCTTAATAAAGTGGCTAAAGAGAGTATTTGGAAATCTAATGTACAGCAGCATGAATAATAATAATAATAATTTTTCTAAGACGTAATTTTTTTGGCTTACAGTTTGATGGGAAATGCCAAACCTATCCCTAATTTTTGGTGAAATCTACCTGGGCCAAAAGTTTGCCTGGAAACATGTATATAAATAAGTAGAAAAGTGCATAGAAACATGAGCATGTCGTGTTGTACAAGACTATTCCTGCACATTGTGGATAAATGAAAGTCTAGTCTCTGTAGAAGTTTGCCAGGAAACGTGAGCTCAACAGAGCTTTGATCAGCATTCAAGCAAATCATTTATTTACGAAGAAATGGCAAAAACTCAAAAAGCAACAAAACTCCTACTCCTATAAATAGTTATGTATAGCCTATTGTACAAACATAAAGCCAGTAGAGAAAAGGATTTGGACACTTACTTTATTTGCTTTGCATTTTTGTAGCGAATGAAAATGACGATTGGATATATGTGAACGCTGTGAAGCCTTTCGATGGCATGGGGTGCAATGTCGAGCAAACAATGGCAGTCCTAAAAAATGAAAAAGAAAAAAAAGCAAAGAACAACTTCAGTTCAAAGTTACATGAACAATGAATAGTTACAACTTGCTCTGGTTTCATGAACATGACAATGAGTTCAATGTTCTTCAATGGCTTAACCAATCACCATATCTGAATCCAATAGAAGACCATTTGGACACAGAATAATGGGAGACTCACAGCAGGAAAACGTACCAAACAAATAGCAGGAACAGTGTGATGCAATCATCTCAACATGAGTCTCATATCTTGTGGAATCCATGCCACTAATAACTGCAGCTGTTTAGAGAGCAAAGGGAGGCCCTAATCTATATTACTACAATGTTCCTTATGAAGAGCTCAGTGACTATAACAACCTGCAGAATGTAAAGACTGATATATAAATGTTGATTATGATTGCCTAAAACTTTAAGAGGACTGCATAAGATAGCAGTCAATGACTGTGTTTTTAACATATAGTCAAAGTTATTCAGACTCATCCATCCGATATATTCCACTTATCTGTTAAGGTTGCAAGTGAAGCTGGAGCCAAGCTCAGCTGACAATAGGTGAGAGGTGGGGGTACGCCCTAGACAGGTTGCCAATCTATCACAGGGGTATCATAGAGACAAACAACCATTCACACTCACATTTACATTCCTGGGCATTTTACAGGAGCCAACGAACCTAACTCTGAGAGAAAAATAAGAGTACCATGCAGTTCGAATCCAGAATCTTCATGCTGTGAGGTAACTAAGTAAACACTACATCACTGTGTCACCCATCATTCAAATCCCAGAATAAAAAAAATAAATCATGGAAAAAATTAAATACCTTAAAACTGCAACCAGTTTCCATCCACACACACTTTGCTGTATATTATTGTTCATTCATTCATTTTCTAAGCCGCTTAATCCTAATTAGGGTTGCGGGGAGGCTGGCGCCCATCTCAGCCGACTCAGGACGAAGGAGGGGTACACCCTGAACAGCTCACCAGGCCATTGTAGGGCATATTATTTGGATAAAAATATATCTGTATTATAGCTGAAAATCATAAGACTGTATGCAATATAATAAGCCTATAACAATGCATTGTACATAATATTTATATCTATTTTTGACTATAAAGTTTGTTAATTACACATGCATGGAGAAAGATCTGAAAAGATACTATGTAAAACGTACAGTGGGGCACCGCGGGGTGCACCATACTTAAAATAAATTGGTATAGCATCAATCTAATTTTCTGTGTCGCAAACATCATCCGTCCGTCCTTGTACACGTGGGAACCCTGTGGTGATATTTCTTACGCTGGTATAGAACTGTCGTAATGGGAATAAATGTCTGAGTGATGGTAACAACTTCTACTCTTCTAATCTTCCCCTCCAAAGTGTTACTTGTTTCAATCCAGAAAATAAAATTCACTTTTTAAATAAAATAACACATTTTAATTAAAATATTTTTTTTTAAATAAAATACATTTTAAATAAAACAAATTCTAAATATTTTAAAATACACTTTTTAAACAAAGTAAACAGAATTCTATGTGCCATATGCAGTAGGTACCTTGTTTTAAGGTGGCAAAATAAACTATGACTGCTGCGCAATGCGTTACTCATTTCAATAGAAAGGCTTTTGACCCAATCACATTGAGGAAGCGCATGACGTTTCTGGCTCGTATAACGTGCTTACGGGAGTGACCCAATCCAGCGGAGTGGCATCTCGCTATGCAGTGGTGATATCTGGTTTCCATTAAAGAAATCTTATCATAATAGAGTAACACTTTTAGACAATATTCAAACTTGGGGAGGAGACGGTCATAACGTGACAGTTACATGACATTACATCATCGATGGCGTCATCAAAACAAATTCACATTGACACCTTTTATCAGGGGAAGTGCTCCTCTTTTAGCCAGTGCCTAAGGCAGTGGACCTTTAGCAAACCTAACCAAACCAACTTTTCAAAGTTTGTTTTTGGGTGAACTTAAATTTGAGTGAAAAGCAGGACAGACCTTTTCAGTGATCTCCTTGATTGAAGCAACAGTTGTGACATCGAAGTGGCCGCTCCTTCGTTTGTAGTCTATGAAAAGGCAGTCCTTCACCCCTCGCTCAATGGCTTGCTGAGATGCCTTCATCACCTCTGAATCATAACAGAAAAAAAAGAAGGCTTTTAGTTGTGCCTGAAGCCTATTACAAGCTTGTTACCAATAATAACCTCACACATACAGGGCTGAGAAAATCAAAATCCATTTATGCGATTGAGTGAGGCTACACGTCCATGTGCAATTACACTCTGCTGCATTTCAGTGGAGAACGCAGCCAGTTGCAAAACAATGTGATCAAATCTGCCTTGCTGGGTGGCAAACCTTTTTGCAAACGGATGTGGAGTTCACATTGAAATTAATCGCTTCATTAGCAGGAAAACATTAAACACACTTTAACCAGATCCATGTAAACATCACAAAATCAGCAGCAGCATGTGGCAACAAAGTGCATTGGGACATGTATAGTCATAGTGAGGGTCACTGCGTGCCAGTGCGAACTCACCGGGTACACATCTGCTGAATTTCCCTGGAGACTCTTGGACCAGCATGTCTTTAACCGGGTCCACCAGTGGGCCCAGCAACAGCACTGGCCTGGGAGATGTGCAGTCCACCTTCTGCACTCTCTGATAGGCAAGGCTCACACAGTCTAACCAAACATCATAAACAGCACACATTCCTATCAAAAGCTGGAAACCCTGGATTTAACTTACAGTTGAAGTGAGCATCTACTACAGTATAAATAACCGATATGTAATATTTACTGAATATTATTCATGGGCCAGATATACATCATCCTGGATGTACTGGACATCATCTTACCCTCTAAAAATGGGATGGAGTCTGTGCTAATGGCATCCAGGGCCAGCAAGTCTTTGCCATCTTTGGAGTTGCTGCGTTTATGCTTCTGTTTCCTGCGAAAGAAAGATCTGCGTGCGGCTGCGGAGAGTGTTTTACTCGAACCCGTCTCATCTTTCAATTCAGTCATGCTGTGTCTACGATAGAACTCCTGATCCATCCTGTAACACATTGAAACCAAACCAAACTAGTAACTCCATTATAAACAACCATCTCTATATTATAACCATATGTTCATATAAAATACAGGACAATCAAATGTATTAAATCAAACTTCACTTACATGTATTTACTGGGAATTTGCCCCCTCTGCATCTTTTGTGCATTTTCGTCAAGTTGCCAGGCCATCCAGGTGCCAAAGTTGCCATTGGGTAGTGTGTCGTCCACATAAAGAATATCATCCTTCTTAAAGGACAGATCCTGTTCTGTCTCAGCCACTCGGTCATAAAGTGTCCTGAGAGAAAGAGAAATACAAACACAATGTGCCTTTATTGTATTGTAGATTACACAAGACTCCTTAGCCCTGCTCATTCAGGTCATATGGACAGGTGGGAGATTGTTTACTGCAGATCACAAAACAGAAAATGTACGACTAACACCTGCAACAGCTGCGATAAGAAAACTTTCATTTATAAAAACAAAGTGATCTATTTCTGAACAGCACGCTGCTATTCTCTTCATTGCCACTACAGATATTTGATCCCTTTTCGAACTCTCATTAATAGAGCCATTATTAGACTCGACACATGGCAGACAGTTACATAGAGCTTTTTATAGGGGACACAATTTCTACCCCAGTCTCTCATATAATTAAAGAGATTAAAGGCTTTCCTTTTCAGAGCTTGAACAGTTTGGAACCATATTTAGAGCAGACTAAGGGACTATCAGCAGGGACAGTTGCCTATGTGAAACTGATTAGTAACGAATAAATATGCTTAGGAGACAGTGGTCCACAGTACCTGATGTAAAATCCATCTCCAGAAGTATCTTTAAGCTGGTTAAACTCATCCACACGTTGCTGGACTTTCAACGTGACCATTTCTGTTGGCTTGAGCATTTCCAGGTAAGCCTCTTCTGCAGTCTTATTCTTCATAACCATTGAGTTATACTGAACAAACAGAACAGTGACACAAACACACAGAGAAAGTACACAGGAGATGTAAAATGCAGTCATATCATTCACTCCCCTAAATCTAGACATGCCAAGACTATTTTAAGACACCTGTGGAATGAAAACATATATAAACTGTATATTTTATGCACCGCAATCAACCTCCATCTGTGGCAGAAGTGAAAGTGCTGCTAGAAGAAATGTCTCATCTGGATGAGTATGAGCTGCAGAGCATGATCCACTCATTTGTCAGAGGACTAAAGGTGACTGTGCTAGGGATATTAGCAATTCCCTTTCCTTCCTCAGGATGATTATTCAAGTTTGATAGAACAGAACATCAATGTTAAACCATACACTGCAGTTCTACTGACACTGGAATAAAAGCAGAACAAAACAGCCTGGAAGAAAAATAGGTTAATCTTTCACTCACTATTTATCGGCACAGCCGATGCACCAAGCAACATAAGAGGAATTTGGTGCAATCCATAAAAGAATATAATCAATTATACTCAGAGAAGTAGTTTTGGAATGGATCTTTCAGCCTCCAGACTAAGTTGTCATCTTTTTACCTTTCGTGTGAGCTACATGGAGGGTACTGTGATGTGCCGATTTCCGTTCCGTAGAACATTGTGTGTTTTTCTGTCCACGGTCCACCAGTGCGCGCTCGGTCCTATTAAGTTATCACCTTCCGCGTGAGCTATATATTGTTCATGTTATTATTACCAGACATTCGAGAGCTTACAGAAATTGCACTTAAGTAAATTAATATTATGATAGATTATTATATTTACATAGACAGGAACTTCCCAATAGGTCTCACACCGGAATTTAATTAGATAAGTCGTAAGTTCAACTTCATCTTCAAGTTAGACTGAGCATAAGTGTGTCCAAAGACTTTGAAGAGGTATGTCTTTAAATTTGATTTCTCCACTAATGATGTAGCAACTAGTGTCATGACAGTAGTAATTGTTATTAGTAGTATTGGCATAAACACATCATTCAGGTAACAAAACATAACCTAACATTAGGCCCTATTATACCACAACAAGGATCTGACATTGTATATGCCAGTTGAAAGGCCACGCGAAAGGTCAGTGAACACGTGTGTTCGCTCCACCGGTCATTTTTATTTTCCTGAGAAGATGCACACTTTGGCACTACAAACATAGGCCAGCTCACCTCCAAGATCATATCTCCAGGCATTAGGACATCTGTCAACTTAGCAGGACTGTCCTCCTCCAGATTCTCCACAAAGATCCCACATAGATTCCCCCCACAAATCTGAACACCCAGCTCCACCTGAGTCTTCCTCACAGACACCACTCGGGCCTCTGGAATCCTCCTACTGCCTTCTGATGACATTCTGGTAGAGAAGCATCAAACTTATTATTTGTGATGTTTATATACAATTATATCATACTGCTCAAATCATTTTATCCATGTTTTGGTTAGTTTATTGTCTGTAATGTGTTTTGGTGTGCATTTGGAGAATAAAACTCTGTACCTGATGAAGCTGTGTGGGCTGGTGGTGGGTGTGGTCT
Organism: Tandanus tandanus; assembly: GCA_039654325.1. Classification (NCBI taxonomy): domain Eukaryota; kingdom Metazoa; phylum Chordata; class Actinopteri; order Siluriformes; family Plotosidae; genus Tandanus; species Tandanus tandanus. Next base: position 35,271,568 of record JBCNYH010000027.1, on the reverse strand, counting down.
GTTTGGATGATGGAGTGAGGGTTCCTTCATCCTGTTCACTGAGTGTGTCTATGGTTGAGTGGTTATCTGGTGTGGTCGCGCCACTGCCCTGAGGAGTGGATTGGCTGCTCACCGGCTCCATTCGAGAACTAGAACCAAAAGAGGACGTGAACCCATGTCCATATGCAACCAAATTAAATCCAGCTTTATGACATCTACCTGGAGCGAGAGTGGTTGCCCAGCTGGTACATGTGTGGGTTATACTGTGCCATGATAGTGATGGTGTCACACTGCTGACCTATAACAAGACGTGCTTGTTGCTCAGTGGCATTCCGCAGGTTTATCCCATTATACTGAGGAAGATTACAGACAGGAAGTAAGTAAATGAAAATGGTGTTCAGAATCACCGCAAATATTTTTGCTGAATTGTACATAAAAAATGAACCTATCCATAGCACTGACCTCAAGTAGCTGGTCTCCAAACTCCAGGCCTGCCTGGTGAGCAATGCTGCCTCCAGTTACCTTAGATACAAAGATACCGCCATTCTCACCACTGACGATGGAGATGCCCAGAGGTTCTGCACCTTTATGCACAATCACGTTCCTTGGCTCTTCCAGGTACGGCCTTTCAGAACACAGACATTACATCAATGCCACTATCAGATATCAGATATTTTCCTTAGTAGAACAGTGAATACCGACCCCAGTCGTGACAAGTATCTGATACTCCCTAGGGTGCACCAAAGGTGATTTAAATGTTACAGACTACACTGTACCCTAACTTTGAAGTGCATTATGGAATTCCAGGAGTACACTAGATATTCTACAGTATGATTGCAGACATTATTGTAAAAAAAGTGCCCTTAATGGATGTGGTTTTTTGACATACTAACGAAGTAATTATACAATGACGCTGCTTCAGACCCTGCAACCCACGTAAAAATAATATGTCGATTTGAAATGTTTCAGACATAAGACAAGAGGAAAAATATCAAATTAAGTGTGAAGAAACGTTTTAAGACTGGAGTTGGGAAACGCTGTCCCATAAAATGTGGTCCACGCTGTCTGCCTTGATAGACACATAACCTTCATGCAGCTGCACAGAGGGATAGTGCATGGAGCAGACTAGATATTCAGCACTACAGGTACAAAAACATACAGCACCAACTCAAAAACAAATCATGAGGGAAAGAAGCTAAGACTCAGAAAGTTGGGGAGTGGTAGCTATCAAGCTAAATTGAGACCCATGCAAAAGCACCCTGAATAAGAGATGTATAGTTATTCAGGGGAGAAAGGTCACCAATTACAGCAACCAGGTGTGCCACTACCACCCAAGAATTCGCAGGTTCAAGCCTTGGTTGGTGCATGCAGCCGTTCAAGGCTGGGATGCCATGAGAGCTAAATGGCCAAGCTCTCAAGGAGGGAGGGATGGGATATGATCATTTCCCTGTCACTCACATATGACACTAGCCAATCATGGGCATCTGTGAGCTCATGCATACAAGGGGGCAGATAGAGTTTTCCAAGGAGTGTGTTATGCTGCCCCTGAATATGCATGAAGTGCAAAAAATATGGGTGGTTGGCATCACATTCCTTGGAGGAAGCATATGCTTGCCTTCACCTTCCCATGTTGGTAGATGTCATGTGATGGGGAAGTCCTCTTTGACAGGTGGGAATTGGGAAACATTCCAGAAAGGAAAAAAGAAAAAAGAAAAGAAAGAAAGGCCTCCAATAAAAATGTATAAACTCAGACAGATCGATAGGTAAATAAATAAATAAATACACAAACAAAGGGAAAAATAGAACTTCAGATCCACCATTCAGCTAAACAGAGGCATGTGGAAAAAATAAGTACAACCATATGGAACATTTTTTTTCCCAACATATTTCAACAAGCAAATATTTCACCCTCTGATATTGTGGCTACAGACAAAGTTAAAATTTTACATAAATGGCACTTTGTAGTTATTTTTCGTAATATAATAAACAGATCAGACACATGAAAAAACTACATCCTTAAGCCCGTCACACACACTGACATTTTAGCGTGCACAATATTTTCCACGTATGCTAGAATATGGCTCATACGTTCCGCATACACTGGCCATAGTTTGTAGGTAAGTTATGCGATCGCTCACACACATCATTTGTAAGTTACTCATAAGTTAAATATAATGTCTAGCGTACTTTAAAACTATGCATAACTTATACTAATGAATGCCTATTGTGTAGGCAGCATTCGCAAATTATGACCAACGATGGAATCTTGAGGAGTACTGACCGGTTCCTCGTTTGAACCTTTCTTTTATATACAAATCTATGAACGCTGCCAAAACGCCATAATACGCTAGCTGCTAGTTAGAAAGACGTTCAGTAAAAGTTCTGTGGTCATCCGGAACACGTTAGATACATTTACATACATTAATATACATTAGAGATAAGGTCGATATAAGTTAGCTATAAGTTTTTGATAGGTTATGGATAAGTTACTAATAAGTTATGTAAACGTTCAAAACTGGAATAACATCTATAGTTGCCAGCGTTTTAAAGAAATGTGTCATACGTCGGCATAAGTTATGCAAATTGTTAATGTGACTGGGGCTTTACATTTATTACACCTTCAATCCATTAAATTAGAAGTAGGTCCAGACTAGGTGCCACTGCACAGAATCTCCTGTAGGTGGAAGCTGTCTTATTTAAACAGGTCTTGTGTTATCCTTGCTATTGAAGTGCGTGGAATCATCATAAATAGATTGAAATAATTCTTTAAGGCCATCAGGAAAAAAAGGTTGTGGATGTGTAAACGTCTGCCAGGGTATTTGAAACAAATAATTCCACTTTAAGGAAAATCATCTACAAATGCTGCAAATTTCAAATCACCGCCACTTTATTCAAGACTGGTCACCCCAGCAAATTTAGCACAACACTGTTCAATGTGAAACAGCTCGAATTTTTATCACAGTAGCTGTAGGTAACTCTTGCACCTGTTGTCGTCAAACTGCACTCAGAAAAAGAATGGACAAATTTGTGCCAAAAAAATAAAAACAAATAAACAAATAAATACATCTTTTGATGTCCAAAAAGAATATTAGAGTAAGACTACACTTCACCAATGAATACATAGGCAAAGAACAGGCTTTTTAAAATAACATGCACTGGACAAACAAATAAAAGATACACTACACAGTATTCATGTGAACAGGAGAGGAACCTCATACCAACTGTGAAGCATGGTGGTGGAAATGTTACGGTTTGGGGTTACTTTGCTGCCTCATGGTCTAAACAGCTTGCAGTCATTGATTCATCAATGAATTCTGCATTATATCCAAAAGAGGCTCGAGATAAAGTAAGACCATTTGGAAAAAATTGAAGTCAAACCGGAGGCGGCCATTTCAAAAGAATAATTAAATAATAAATGGAGAATTATAAAATTATTCTATTCAAACTAGCAAAGGCATATCAGGGAGTGTCTCAAAGAAAAAGAAATAGTAGGTTACAGAATGGTCTAATCAAAGTTCACTGAAATCTTGTGGGGGGATTTGAAAATGTGTACATGCAAGAAAACCATCACGCATTCTGTAACCTGGAGTAAGAGAAATTTTCAGCAAACTGACGTTAGAGACTGGTGGACAGTTGCTGGAATGATGTTACTACTGACATCAAGATTGTACTTACTTTCCGCACAGAAGAATATTACATCTGTTACTTGTGTTGAATTAAGAATTGAAAAATAATTTTCCTTGAGATTTTATTCAAGTACATTACATTTACCTGTAGGTGGTATAATTAAAGAGGGTGAAATATTTACTGTTTAAATATGCAGACAGTTTAACATATTGCATGTACTTATTTTTTAATATAAAACATCACAGATAGCAAAAATATTCTGGCCTAATGTGTTGCTTCATCTTACCTACATACTAAATAATTAAAACAAATTTAAGTTCAGTTCAGTTTATCCTTTCCTTTTTTTCTGTATAAACACACAAGCAGGGATTTCCACAGCCAGTCATACCGGTCTCAGTTGCAAAGAAGCAGGTCAATCAAGCATTATCTGTGCATGACTGACAAGAAACAAACCTCAGGCTCCTGAGAGAGGAAAACCTAGGCCTAGCAGCCAGAGGGATTCTCAGAAATGATCTGTTACGGTACATAGATCTGAAAGATTCATAGGAAGCAAAGAACAGAGGCAGAAGAGATACTGTGTAAAAATCTACAAAGATGCAGACAGCCTCAGAATGAAGGAAGACACATTTAAATATATGAATGTAGCATTGATGTTAAAATGTTTAAAACTTGAGAAAGGAATGAAACAGGTAAATGGTAGGAATGGCTGAAATGAGCACCTTCAAAAGACTGCAGAAAAAGAGAGGGAACAAAAAGTGGTTTCTATACACACATTCTGATCAGGCTTCAGAGTGAGCTGTTGCTGGGCAAGAGCTGGAGTGAACTGAACAGAGAGCTTGACATACATTAGACATGTGAAAGTGAACTGTTGCTGGGCAACAGTGCATTAGGATTGATGGGAAGGCTGTACCTGTCTTTCCTGTGGTCTCCCGTGGGTACGGGACTGACGGAGATTCGTGTGGAGATGGAGTTCTGTGACTGGCTGGAAGCAAATGAAGATGTCTCAAGATTGAGTGGGGACACGGGCGGCGTGATGAGACTGGGACTGCTGCACTCTGAGTGGGACAGAGACCCTAACACACACGCACACACACCACAACTAGTCGGTTACCAATTAAAGGATAAACAAATGAGTCCAGATATTTAGATTATAAAGATTATAAACATTTAATAAAATAGTAAAATTTAGATTATAAACATTAGTATTACACAGGAATGGTGTACATTAATTGGTTCACTATCTCAGGATAATTAATTATCTATCATTGAATAGACATCCACTGAACCGGAGGAGAGTAACTGTAAAAAAGCCAACTAATATTTTAACCATTACGAAGGCAGGTCGGGGGCAGACGTAGCCTAATGGTTAGAGAAGTGGCTTTGGGACTCGATTCCTGAACCAGCAGGAAAAATGTGTGTGGGGGTGGGGGGGAGTGAGCTGCACCTTCCCTTACTTCTCCTTCATGGCTGAAGTGCCATTGAGCAAGGCACCTAACCCCCAACTGCTCTCCGGGCGCCCCCAATGTGTGTGGCATCCCACTGCTCCGAGTGTGTGTGTGCCCACTGTTTATGTGTGTGTGCTCACTTTGGATGGGTTAAAGCAGAGGCAATAATTTCCTGCAAGGGCTGAGAGCATAGCATAAGCAAAGTGTAGCCAACAGTGTGCTTTCAAACCAAAGATTTCCAAGGTTTAGTATGTACTATGTAGAAAAACAAGAAAAGCAAACTAAAACTAGAGAGTGAAGTGCAAGGTACCTCCACCACGCAGCATGGATAATGCAGCAAATAGGCCATATATGGGCACTGGTTTTAATTACCCCATGCTCATTTTACAATATGTTCTCTAATACGTGGACGTGACCAAAGTAACCTAACCAAATAATCACTTTCATTGAAGGATTTACAAGATAGCCGGGGTTTGGCCTTTCAAGGTCATTTAAGGTCAAAGGTAACTGTTTCATCTGAAAGTCCATAAACAGTTTCCTATTGGTGTTTCTTAGTCATGGCATGTCTATCAGCACTTGTTTCAAAGTTATACGCACTCTATATCCGAACATATGTGACCTTCCTCTGACTTTCCCCTTTGACCTTGACACTCCACAATCAAATTTTCTCTGGGACTTGGGTGGAGTACTGACAAACAAAGACAGACAAAAAAAACAGACTGCCAGACAGATAAACAAATGTCGATGATTTTTATAGTTTTTCTATTTTTAAAGCGTCATGATGACACCACCTGCTCCAAGTAACCGTGATAAACTTTTCTTATGTATGCCATGATTTTCTTATATTTCATTGTATTATATACTAAAATAAGCCTGAAAAATGTTAAATAGTCCCCTCAATGTCCAGTCTTTGGGACAATTCAGCAATATCCACTTCACTTGTGGCGGACAATTATTTATTGGCGAGTTCTAAATACTGCAGCAATTTTCCAACATCAATAAAGCCTTCTTCAAAAGGCTCTCGATAAGAGATGTGTACCTCTGTCAGAGCCCAGCATTGAGCGTGGATACCGTGGTGTGGGAGGGATTTTGATCCTTTCTGTGCGATACTGTACATTACTGGATGAACCTGCAAAGCGGAGAGGACAACTCAGGCAAACGAAACACTATGAATGAGAACGCATGAACTATAGCCAAAGACTAATCTAGATGGAGAAAGGCAAATGAAAACCGACCAAGTCTGGCACTGGACGGCAGCGAGTTGGTACCATGAGAGGTGCGACTGTTGCGGGAGGACTCCGAGTAGTCAGCAGAACGCTTTTCACTGAGGTCCAGACTCAGACGCCCTTGATGTTGGGGGCTGAGACACAGACACATAGACAGATGGAAAGGGAGAGACAGAACACAGTGTGAGAAAAAAGCACACAGAGTGAGGAGAAAAAAGGGTCAATGTGAACAGCACCATGGGAACAAAATAGGAACAAGTCATTTCAGCACTGAGTGCTGCAGAACATTTACACCCCTCTTGAGGATATGAGATGGTCATTGTGTAATCCACCTCTTCTGTGACCTACGCTGTACAATTTAAATTTTGCACCAAGTTAAACATGTACAACTTTTTAAATCACATCATGGCTGTACAGTGCAACATATACATCACACCTGCAATGAAAAATCTAGTCTGTGCGATGAATTAATTCAGCGAGAATCGATACCACCACATACACATGGAGGGCCACCACCACATACACATGCATCACGCACTGTTCATAAAACATCATGTTCAGGACTGGTCACAAAAACATCATACTTTTAAGGTTGAATTATGTCGATTTAAGTTGAAGTACAACTGCAACAGATACTATTATCCCATATAGCCAGAGTACGATGCTGAGTAAGAAACTGATCATCTACTTCTTTAAGTTCAACATGCAGCAGGGCTTCAGGGCTGCTGCTGAGGTAGAAATTTCACTACCTATCAAAATAGATTACATTTAAGCATTGTTTGCATTAGGTAGATATTCATGTGTTTATTGAATTACATTCTCATTTCATGCTAGCTCTTTATACTTTAATGGATTATTTAATCAGCATTAGTTTTGTTCATACCTGAATGCAATTCATAATGAAGGTGTTTAAAAGAAAAAACTGACTGGCAACCCCGACATCAGAAACACTAGCATAAACACCTTAAGTAACAATAACAGACTAGCACACAGAATGTCATTTAAACAGCTTTACATGGGAACATTTTTATTATGAAGATAATGGCAACATTGAGAATGTTAATATCAACTGATATCTTTAGTTTATTTTATTGAAGATTGCACTTCCTCTCATTTGTGCGTTAGGAGAGTCTGTCTGTTCTCCAGTTAGTTCTACAGTGTGATGTTACCGTGTGGTTCTGGTTTTCTTATCTGTCCTATTGATAATGAAAATTTATGCTAGCAAATAAGCTTGCACTTCTAAAATTTGCGTGTGGAGGTTTTTGAAGGCAGGGTACCACAAAGCAATTATGCTTAGAGCACCCAAATGGCCAACAGGAGCCCTGAATGTACTGTACTTCTCGTGTTTATTTTTAGAGGGTAGATGTATTATATTTGTGCTACAACACTATCAAACTCTGAAGCAAAAGTGCTGTGTGTGAAAAATGCACATTGTTTACTCCTGCATATAGCATCTGAATAGTTAGCTCATCTATAAATGATTACAAATGAGGTCTTAAATAATATAAATTACTTTAAAACTGTTATTACGCTTAGTGCCACTGAAGCATTCTTCTGCTCCAATAAATGTTGAGAGGTTATGTGTGAAGTGTGTACTGCATATACACATCCCTAAAAAAAAAATCTATTAGACTGACATTATAAAGAGCTGGGCTTCCATTGGCTTTGTAACTTGCTTACTTGAGAAAGCAGACAGCTGTCCACAAGGCGGCGCCATTAACACAAGTGACCATTCAACCTAACATCAGCTCAACCCAACAGTTCAGCCAAGTTCAAAAGCAGCACAGAGCCAAAAAGTACTTTAACAGAAATGTGTATTCTCGTGTTGCAGGACCTTAAAAGGGATGTACCAATAAATATGCAGCATGTGTAAGCCTTCAGTACCTGGGGTGTGTGTGTTGATGGCAGATCTGGTTGATGACAGAGGGGCAGTTGCTAGTGTGCACTCTGTGACTGCGGACAGTGTAAACAGGGTTCCTCATAACAGCTGTCACTGCTGTGCATGGGGACAGACCTCGATGTACTGAGTCTGGAGTAAAGACCAAGCACATATCTTAATAAAGAAAACACACAGCTGTTCTATATTGGCTGTTCAGTGCATTTCTGCATGTGTTTCTAGTAAATTTCTACAAATCCTGGTCATATAGACACAGTTAATACTATAGGCTCTTTGAAGACTTTTTGGCTGAATATAATCATATAATAACATAATATGAATAAATCAAACTGCTTCAGGCCACACATGAACAAAATGACATCAGTTCTGAAATCAGCTATCCTAGTCAAATGATGAGTATGGATGTCCTGCCTTTACCTTTTCAATTTAAATGGATAAAATTAAATTGTTAAATTTCCTGAAGTAAACTAAATGTATTTGCTGCGACTACTAATGTGAGGATGAAAACAGAACTGTACTCAGGAACAACATGGAGCATTTTATTCTGGAGTGACTTACTGGGTGGCAGAGTTCCATTATAGAGGGTGGGAACAAACCCTACACTGTGCCTGTATTGGCGGCTAGGAGATGAGCGCGACACATCCCTCTGGTCTAAACTGTCTCCGTCATTAGAGTAGCTCTGTTCAACAAACAAACAAGAAAGATGAATGTGGTATAAATTATAGAAACCTAGACAAACATTAATAAAAAATAAATTATTAGATCATAAATATCTGCTTAAAACCCAACACAGCTGAATCTCCTGCTGAGAGGAGAACTGATGCAGGCATTAAACTTCCAAATTTACCTGAAAGCTTTGGAGGGGGATGGACTGAGGTGTCATCCTGCGCCTGAGAGCTGGGGCTGATTTGGGACGCGGTCGCTTGACCTCAGGTTCATCAAGCCGTGTTCGCCCAATGTCTTCTTCACACGACTTCCTAGAGCTGAGCACCCTGCACTCGTGCCCAACATCCGTGAAGCACAAATTACCGTTACACTCTTCCTGTTGGCTCTCAGTAATGGTGGAGTCCGAGGCTGAGCTGCCCTGCTGCTTCGGTTTGAACTTGAAGGAGTCGCTACGTGTAGGTGGGGTTGGGGGTGTGGTGACACTGTCTGTTTTGGAAGGTTGTGGAGAATGGCTGGTTAAGTATTCCATTTTGGAGGGAGTGTCTGGCCTCTTGAAAGTGTCTGCATCAAAAATGGACTTCCTTTGCTTGGGCGACTTATAGATGGACAACTGAGCGGGACTTTCTGTTGCCATGGGAACTCCGACCACCATTTTGGGCCAGGTGCCTCCACTGTGCTTGGTGTCAGACACTGGCTCTAGGGTGCTGCATTCAGGGCCCGCAGACTCTGGGCGAGTGTAGCAAATCTCCTGAAATGCACTGGGCCCATAACGGGCACATAGGGTGCTGGGGTGTAGAGTAGATGGAGAGAAGGGCTTTCTTTCCTCAGAGTCAGACCTCTGCTTCCTTCTTTCTCCTCCGGCCTCACCACTGTAAATGTCTGTCTGGGTGGAGCTATTGTGCTTCAGGTTCCGACTGTTGCGACAGTGAACCTCTGACATGTGAATTCTGCCATTGCACTTCTCTGCCTCCCTCAGGCTCTCGAAGATGTTGTGACCTGATGTGCTCTGGGGAAAGAACTAGTCAGGAGACAGAAGTTTAATAGCTAGGGGCTTCTCTAAATGTAACTCCAATAACTTCAATGTAAAAACAGAATTAAACCCAACCTAATAAAAGCTTGCATACATAGTACATGTCCATGCTCATCAAAACTGTTCTGCGAAAAGTGGGGTGAAAGTGACGTCTAACCAACAGTTGCCACCGAAGTGTTGTCTACTATGAGTAACGTGCCATTGAATGCACAGGCAAATCGCAGTTACACACTGATATAAACCCTAAGCTCAACCCAGTGGTCAATAAAGCTTTGTACATCAACTTTTTAATATGAAGGAGCACCAGATCAACTCAGAAATCAGTAAGTCAAATGTGCACTACATGCACCAGTATATGTACCATGCGTTAATGTAAACAAACAGACGCCTGTCTGATGTATGTAAATGTAACGTGGGAGTATGTGCAGATGTGCCTAGCCTTATTTTATTCAGAAGTTCACTAGTTTATACATCTGTTTTGTCAGTTTATAATCTGTATACTGTTCTTGTTGCTGGCGACTATGCCATATTCTTTTGAGAATGGAATGAACTACAAATGGCAGATTTTCAAACAGGCTAATGCAAACTATCAAACGCATTATAGCAAAATTAAGTTTTATACATGTAAGTAAAAACCATCTGATGATGAAAATATACATATTTGCAGTGTAACAGAAGAGTTTGGAAGGCTTTCATTTCATTCCGCTTTAAAAAGTGAATATTCTGAAAACACACCAAGCCACAAACATGGGTTGGAAAAGCCTAACTGGGTACATATTTCATCACAGCTTATATTTTAAATTCCATTTTAGCACCTGTCACAAACTCTAAAAGATGAGGAAGTAGGATCTTAACATTTTGAAATGAGATCACAAGCACACACTCACACAGAGTACTGAAATACACTCACCTTTATGAGGGAGAGGCTGAGCGAGTCCCTGCAGCCCCTCAGCAGAGCCTCACACTCTGTCACAGATTTGTTATCCAGAGCAATTCCATTTATCTGGGAAAAGAAAATATAGGTCATGAAGGAAAAGCACCAACAGATTTCTTAATTCTGGATGAACACATGCATTTCTGAATGCTTTAGGCCGTCACAGACTGTGCCCTTTCAGCATCCTGAATTCAGGAATTAAAGACACTTTCAGACAAGCAACCCTGAACTTATTGAGACATAGCATGTCTGTGAGGACGCAAATGTTTGAATCTGTTCTACCAGACAGTAAACTGACTTGTCCCTGACAGCTTCCTTGTACAATGTCCACATGTGAATAGAGCAGGGCATCATATTTTGAATTCACATCCAGAGAGTGGACGTGTTCCTGGTGTTTAATGGTGAAACTGGAAGAACACAACCATCCAAGTTGTACTCTTTTTCTGTTTGCTTGTATACATGTAGTATTGAAATCAAAGCAAAAACTGTCATTATTACAGATGTGCACGTACAGTAGATTTATCTGCCATCATCAATGTGATTTCCAGTGTACTTTTTGCACAGTCTCCTGCCTCCTGAATGCCCTTCACAGGTGCCAACTCTCTCCCAAACTCAACAGTATTTCCAATAGGTAAGAACAGGTATGACACAGACAAGCTCCTGTCTTGAGCTACATGAATGAAACGGTAAATCTAAACACTAATCGGATCTGAGTCTCAGGACACTGTTTAATGTTCATATGAGAAATGGCTTAAAGCTATTTGGTACACAGCTGTATATACAAACTGTTATATTGTCTGAAATGTTTTTTTTATCCTCCGACATCAATCAATAACTTATGAGACCTGAAAATGTTTTTTTTTTTTTTTTAAATAATAAATAAATAAATAAATCTGTCATCTGTGGTTACTTTTTCAAGTAAAAATGCTGACCAATCACTGGGAAATATCCAATCAAATTCTCCTGTCTCCCCCTGCTTGTCGGTGAACCTACTGTGCTTGAAACTGCAGTCACGTGTGTGGGGGTGAATGCGGCTTTGAAAGGGTACCTCCGAGGGCAGGGGAAGGGTTTAGCTGGAGCCCTGGGGAGATGCTACTTTAAAATTTTGCTGGCTTTCCAGAAAACCCTCGCTTTAAGGTTTACTTTCGATTAAAGATAAAGCATGTTTAGCAAAACATGAATGATTTTAATTATGTAAATAGGTTTCCGAGATATAACGAAGTGTGAATGCTCTGTAATCAAACTGCGAAAGCTCTGAAATAGTTTCTGAACCTTCTTTGAAATTATTCAGACATCTATACTTAAAAATGCTGTGAGGTGTTAAAGTATTAGTGAAGTCTGTGCTGTGTGATGTAGCCTTATCTTAGAATGGCTGAATAAAGTATTAAGGTACCCATCATCAGGAGGTTCGAGTCAATTCAATATAGCCCTATTTGTGCTGAAAGATAAACACAGGGCCACATAAAGTCCAGGTACTTGAAAAGGGTTGATAAATGTGGATTTGTAATTAATCTCAGATGAATCATGACATTCCCATTGTTCAACAAACATGCAACAATTTTGGTGAAATGGCCATTTCAGACTTACGGCAATGAGGCGATCTCCAATGTTAAGGGACCCTTCTCTGGCAGCTGGGCTGCCTGCTGCTAATGCAGTCACATACACACCCCCCTCCAGGCCAATGCCACTATCTGAAGAGAACATGCACATGGGAAGTTGGTAAACAGAATAGAAACAATCCCTCTCATTATATTTAACACACACTTTCCAGGGTAGGAAACAGAGTAAAACAATACCTTTGTGCCCAATGAGATTAATGTGAACAGGAGTAACTAGTCTTCCCCCTAAAGACTTTCTTCTACGCACTACCATATTGATCACACCTCTTCCATTAAGCACAGCTTTGATAACCTGCATCCTGTCTTTGTTAGTCAGGTCTATGTCATTTATCTTCAGCAGCCAGTCATTCACTCTGGAAGGAAAGACACACAGCCAGTCCATAAGTAATTATCTTAATAAAGTAAGAGGTGATTAAAAAGGACCAACTCAATATATCAAACAAATACCTTAACCTCCCATCTGCAATACTTCCTTTATCCACTCTGGTAACAAAAATCCCACAATCTCCTGGTAAATATGGATCATTCACCCCTTCTGCAATATCAAACCCCAGTGCCTTCAAGTCCATATCATCCTGTTCAGAGAACAACAGATCAGAGATGAACATTGTCTTATCTATCGCACACAATCTGTCGAACAAATTTACCCATAAAGGGGAATTATAGGCTTATAGGATTATCATTAAAACGGAATTATCGAGATGTTACATGGTGTCAGGTTAACCACTCACCCTGTCCTTCTCAAACTCCACCACTTCAGTCTCCCATTCCAACGAGTCAGTATCTATGGCTGAATCATGCGAGCTGTGTGCCAGCAGTGGGTAGAATGGTGTCTCCTTCTCCTGCTGACACTCCATCTTTTCCCTACAGCACACAGAATACAGCACAACACAACCGTCATTTCCTTAAACCACAATCCCTACACTAGCAAACAGCCCAGAATGACAAAATGATAAAAATAACACTCTGAGAGCAATTTACTAGGAATATCTGTACACCTATATATTCATATAATTGTTAAGAGCTATAAGGATTCCTGTGCCAAAAGTGAAGCTGTCAGCTCCGTCATCTACCTTTTTTTCTGTTATTGTGATAGCACAAAAACCACTTAGCAGATTTCTTTATAGTCTTGCATGCATGTAGCCTGCACCATGGAGATGCACTGAAAAACCTTTGGTAACGATAATAAAAAAAATTAAAAAATAAAATTAAAAAAAAAAAAGAAGAGAGCTTACAAATTGAAAAAAAATTCACCACAATGACAATTCTGCAACTACCAGCTGCTCAGAATTTGCTCAAATAACCATGCTTTATGTCTTAGACAAATATATGTGCATGTGACAAGATATATATCTAATCAGCAAATCAAGTGGCAGCAGTGTTATGAATAAACTCATGCAGATATGCACCAGCAGCTTTGATACAGCTCATATCGATCACAAAAATATGTGATCTCTGTGATTTTTACCATGGCATGATTGGTGGTGTCTGGCAGGCTGGTTTGAGTATTTCTTTAATTGCTGATCTCCACAAATCTTCCCACACAACAGTCTCTAGAGTTTACTCAGAATGGTGCAATAAAGAAGTGAGTGGCAATTCTGCAGACAGCAACGCCTGGTTAATGCAAGAGATCAATGGAAGATGCCCCAACTGGTTCAAGCTGACATAAAGGTTACAGTAACATGCCTGAATCATATGGGTTACAACAGCAGAAAAATAAAAAACTATTGGTTTCCACTTCTGTCAGCCACAAAAAGAAAGATGAGAATGTAGCTGAAAACTGGATCACACAGATGCTAGGGTAAGAATTTGCCTCAACCTCCACTGTATCAACACTCCAGGCTGATAGAGGTGATTTAATGCTGTGGGGAATTGTGTGTTCTTGACACACTTAGGACGGGTTATTTTCAATCAATCACCACCTGTATATCACAGACTAGTTGAATATTGTTTCTGGTCACATGCATTCATCCATGGCCATAATTTACCCATCAAATGGCTACTACATGAACATGACAATGAGTTCAATGTTCTTCAGTGACCTTTTCAGCCACACGCTCTGAGGGGTATAAGAAAAATAGATCCCCACCCTAAAAGTCTACAGGAACTGCATGGACCAAAACCTCAAAGAATCTCAAACTACTTGTGGAATCCCCAGCAGGAAATATAGGCTGTTTTGAGAGCAAAAAGAGTCCCTACCCAGTATTAGTACAGTATTCCTGATTTCGTCACTTTAGAGGGCTATATGACTTTGACAGTTCGGTTGAAATACTTTTTTGTAAATGTTGGACCAAAAAAATGCACCCCAAATTCTAGAAGTATATATTAGATGGTTCTATTAGCTTCTCCATCATGATTTGGCACAGAGATGTGGTCATGCACTAATAAAGTCCACATTCTTGTTTAACACATTGATAAAAAATATTCTAGAACATTTGTTTCATTTAGTGCCTGAGTATAATATCAAAGAGGAGTTGGTTAACTTTTTACCTTTCGTGTGAGCTACACGGAAGGTACTGTGACATGCTGATTTCCGTTCTGCAGAAAATTGTGTGTGTTTGTCTGTCCACAGTCGACGAGTGCATGCTCGGTCCTAGTAAGTTATTACCTTTCAAGTGAGCTATATATTGTTCATATTATTACTAGACATTTGAGAGCTTACAGAAATTGTACTGAAGTAAAGTAATAATGCAATAATTATTACATTTACATAGACAGGAACTTTCCAATAGGTCTCACGCTGGGATCTAATTAGATAATTACAAGCTCAACTTCATCTTCAAGTTAGACAGAGCATGCGAGTGTCCGAAGACTTGGTAGAGGTAAGTTTTTAAAATTCGAATTTCACCACTATTGACATAGTAACTAATGTCATGACAGTAGTAATGTTATTAGTAGTTTTGGCGTAAACACATTCAGGTAACGTAACCGAACGTTAGCCCCTATTATACAACAACAAGGATCTGACATTGTATATGCCAGTTGGTGTCACGCGAAAGGTCAGTGAACGCATGTGTTCGCGCCAGCAGTCATTTTTCTATAATTTTCGCAGAATTAAACAACTGCTTATTTACAGTTTACAGCAGTACTGGCCTGCTAGCTACCTATACTGCATATTACAGATTGATGCAAGGTTTTTTTTTTTTTTTTTTTTTTTTTTTTTTTTTTTTTTTTAAGGTTAACACTGTGCAAAGTGAGCAAATCTCAAAAATCTAAAATATAATAAGAAATATAACAATAAAAAAAATTATTTAACTCCGTTATCAAAACCAATTACATGGCGTGCGTGCGTGTGTGTGTGTGTGTGTGTGTGTGTGTGTGTGTGTGTAATAACGCATGTTTTTGCCGGGAGGGCAGGGAAGCTCAGCTCTCATTATGGACTGGTGGGTGTGGGTATTAAAAACCCTGACCCCATGCATCAGCACTGGAAGATGTTACTATAGACTCTGTGGGACCTTGAATACCTGGCATACATTAACCAGCCACAAGAGGGAGCACAAGGCAGCAACAGTGGCCAGCAAGCCACAGAGCAAACCAAGCAAACTCAGAACTGCACACTTCACGGAGGGTGAGGGGTAAACAAAAGTGCTCACTTCAGCTCCTTCAGTTCTCTGACAGCGTCGTTCTTCTGCTTCCTCATGTCATCCAGGTTGCGCAACGCATCGGCCAGGTCGCTAACTGCGCGGTCTCTTTCCCTGCGCAGGTTATCACACAGAGTTCTGCAAAATAGAGTGTAAAATAATGCTCCAATAAAATTAGGGCAATGGATTCCAATTATAACATTTGTGATTTCATTTGTATGGAAGGAAAAAGCATTAATCATGCAACTTGTGCTTATGGAGCTAAGAGTATACCGGATGCTCTCTCTCTCTGCCACTATCTTGTCTCTTTCCTGGAAAGCCCAGTCCCTCCGGCACTTTGCCACCTCAGCTTCCTGCATGGCCTCCTTCAGTTCCTGAGACATGGCCTCACATTGCTTTCTCAACACCTCGATCTCTTTATTGGCACGCTCCATGTCCAGAGTGGCTGTATCTTGTTTCTGTTCGCACAACACTAAATTTAGCTGCTGGGTTCAAACGTTAAGACATAACATTCACTGCTCAGAGTCTATTATTTGTTCTAATGCTATAAACTGAGAAACATCAGGAAATCTCATGATTTAACATCCACAAACCTAAGCCAAGTTAAACAATTATTAATCTAATCAGAAGAGTCAGGGAGCTGTTAAGGAGCTGAGAAACAAATGGCAAGTTAACCATTTTATGTATAATAGAAAAAGTTATTTGTTATGAAGTGATTTCTGCTGTAATAGGATTGTTTTGATATGTGCATATATATTATTCCTGTAAATGCTAGTCACAGCAAAAAAGAAATGGTAGAAATAAGGATGCGTTTGTATTTTATTTAGAAAATACACTTTGCTGAAATAAACCAAACAATATTACATAAAATAATGTGTCTTAATTTAGAAGCTCAATAACCTTTTAATGTAGGAACTTTGGAAAACAGGATTTCAGGATGAAATGGTAGAATTTAATTTACTATTTGATTAATTTATATGAATTATTATTACATTTCCAATAACAATAAAAGCTTCAGGTGTCACAAGCACATGTGCAAGTACCTGTCTGGCCTGGTAATACTCCCGCAGTAGCTGATCCCTCTGTATAATGGCTTCAGTTCTTTCTTTCCTGGCCACGTCTCGCTCTTCGCGCACTGTTTCGATGTCTTTGCAGGCCTGACTGAGCTCTTTCTGAGCCTCTGCTTTGTCCTTCACTTCATGGCAGTATTTCTCCAGCAGCTCGTTTCGCTCACAGATGGCTCGGTCTCGATCCACCAGTGATGAATTAAGCTCCTGCAATATACAATATTATCAGCAAATGCAACATGTTATGCTCCAATATTTATCTGACCAATAAAGTTGCTTAACTCTCAGATCAGTGAGGTGCAGACTTAATATTGTAGGGCACGACATTACCAAGGCCTATAAGCAAAGTCATGACAATGGGAAGTATATCGCACAAGGAAAGAACACACACAGAGCTTTTTTCGGCCCCTTGTTTCACAAATGCTTCTTCTCTGTGGCCTAAAAACCGTTCCCACCGAAATAGCCTAGTTACTGCATTATTAATGTTCTAAGAGTCATCACTGTTACCTGTCTGAGTGCTTCCAACTCTTCGCTAGCCACCATCTTCTCTGAAGAGTTGTTTTTGAGGCGAGCTTCAGCTGCTTCCAGTTCCGTCTGCAGCTTGTCCACTTCTTTGATGACCTGGTCTCTTTCACTCATGATCAGCCTGTACTCATTAAACACAGAGTCTCGCTCCTCCTTGTACTTTTCAGCATCCTTTACTGCCTTTAACTGGAAGTTCTTGTAGCGTGTGACTTCTGACTGCAGCCTCTCCATCTCTCTTTGCAGCTCTTTGTTCTGAGCTGAAGCTTTATTCAACTCCTGCTGCACAGAATCAAACCTGACACGGTACAAGCAAACAGTCAGCAGTGTTTTTACAACCGTGCTGATGTTTCATGCTGTATGACAAGGTTAAATAAAACACATTCATTCTAGCAATCGCAAGTTCTCCACCCTGGTCCTGGAGTACCTTTTGTCCGGTATATTTCAGACTTTTCTCTGTCCTCTTACACAGAGCTCAACTCAAAAAGGACTGCAGCTGAATGGAAACCTGTGCTACAAGTTATCACTGTATTTCTACAGTATGAAAAGTCTCAGGATGCTCAAAAACGTCTGGCTATTGAAAAACACCACTTCATAAATGTTTATATTCATATTTAGTTTTTGGGATGTCTCAGCAGAAAACACAATGTAAAAAACTATAGGTGACAGATGAATATCGATGAAAACATCACCATAATCTTTTCTAAGTAATGCGTGTACCAAACAACATGAAGCCATTAATACTCCAACTACCTGTATCAGTACAGGTTTTTGACAAGACACACTAACACAATATTTATTTAGTGCACCCTTCTGCAGTTCTGTCCCAGCTACCAGGGTCCTGACTCTGTTGAAACATTCAGCGCTGAATGACGAGGAGTGTGGCAGGGCATCTGGCTGAAAAACATAACTAGCTAAAATAAATAAGCAGAGATTGGAAGACACTTTGCTTTTCCCTTCTCCTGTACTGACTCACTGAGGGTACGGTGAAAAAGAGAACTGTTCCTCCTGCCAGCCCCAGCAAGGTAACTTATCTCTTCAGAATCAGAATGACGTGAATAAATGTTATGATGGTGCAGATTTAAGAACTTCAGTCTGCTTTCTCACAGCTATTTCTCACCTTTAAATAATGGAGCTGCTATAAGTTTAATCGATTTACCACATTCATGAGTCTTTATTTTAATATAACCCCCCCTTTCTCTGTGTATCTCTAACAGATGCAAATGAAAAGTGAAAGTCTTTAGTCCAGTTTGCTCCTTACCTCCGGATAGAGGCTGAGTACTGTTGCTGGTAGTGCATGGCTGTATCTCTCTGCTTCATCAAAGCGTCAGTCTGTTTCTGCAGCCGTCTGTTCTCTTCCTCCGCCTGTTCCAGACGACTCAGGTCTGTGTTATGATTGGCTACCTTTTCGCTGTATCGCTTGCTCAAGCTATCATACTCTTTCTTCAACCCCTGCAGCTTATCCATTGCAGTGTCATAGAGTTTCAAAACCTCCGAGGATCCGTTCTCCCTAATAACCTAGACAGGAAAACACAAGACAAACCATCCTTTATTTACATACAAAAGCAAAAATCTGTTTGATCAAAGGCCAAAATATAATACAGAATGCAAACAGCAGATGGCAACCATGCACTAAAGAACAGGACAGCGTCTCTACGGCAGTGGAACACAAGCCCTGAAAGGTCACTCGAACTCTGATGTGCTGAAAGAGAGTCATCTGGACCCAGACTGTGCTTCTTGCAATATTGAGTAACTGTGTTAGTCTCCACACCCTTCTATCCAACAGTCTTTGCCCTTCCAGGCTGCTCTTTTCACTGTGAGTGACGTGTGTGAGGAAGTGTTTATTAACCCTCTTGGGCAAGGCTGGATGCACTGCACATTTGACACATCAAATTGCCTGTCAGTGAAGCTCCTGTCACAAAAATCACACAGGCCATGCACACAGCAGCCCTGCACTCCACTGCTGATACCGTCATGATAGGAACCAACAGCCTGTGAATATTTCCACAATATTAATCTGCAAGGTAGCACAATAAATCAGTCAGCAGGTGGTGGGGGATAAAAAATAAACCGGAGTCATGACAGGAAGCCAATACAAGTGGCACAAGTGGAGCCGTGCCCATGTTTACACAGTTACACCTCATCAAATCTCCAAGATCTCCAGGCAGCTTATGAGTGGCATCACTTTAGGTCAGATGAGAGATATGAGGCTAACCATGCTGTGTAAATTCAGTGACAGGAAAAACACCCTTGTGTGCTTTAAAAACGCTCACAAGCCAATTGGCCCAACATGAACTACTTACAAGAGACAATGAAGGTAATGCCAAATTAATCACATTCCCTGACTCCCTGAAAACCTTACTTCACAGATCAATTTTTAAATGAGCCAAATACGGACAGAAAACTCTACACTGAGAACATCTGAATGTAAAAATTTACAAATAAGGTACAATAACAAAAGGTTTTAACATCATACAGTGAAAACAGATGCATTTTCAACATGAAGATTAGCTTTACTGTTGTGCGTTTGCTAGAGCTGGCACTGATCCAAAACCCAAAATGTTGGTATCAGGCTGATACAAGCAGGGGGGGGAGAGAGAGTGAGTGAGTGAGAGAGAGAGAGAGAGAGAGAGAAAGAAAATTAACCCATTTATCTGTGTAAATCTATATATTTAACACCTACATGATACATTACACATAATCAGCAATTGAACACAAGTCACCACCAACTGTGTGTTTGTTAACCTACTTTCGGTTCAAAGCTTGTATGGAAAGCCATAAAGGACACAAATACTTATTATTTTATTTCATTTACTTATTCTTTTGACGAACCGCTTATTTCTATTAGGGTCATGGAAAGGCTGGAGTCTATCTCGGCCAAATCTAGGCGAAAGCGGGGTGCATCCTGAACACCTCGCCAATCCATCACAGGGTCAACACACGCTCAATATTTTGTACATCATATAATGCCTATAAGATGAGCTATAATTTCTTTCTCAAGCATTAATAATTTGACAATATATTTTTTTAAAAGCTATTAATTATTAATAAGAAAATTATTATTATTATTAATAATATAATATAAATTATTAATTTTAATTTATTAAACATAAATTTGAAAGCTGCAGTTTTTACTTTTCATAATTTTTTTTTACCCATTTCAATAAATTTCACTTGAATTCCACCAAGTACAAAAAACTATAAACATAAAAAAAATAAAAAAATCATGTGACTGTTGACTGGGACCTTAGGGTAATAATTCCAGGGCACGTTACCCATTTTCTGTTCTCAAGCAGCTCATATTGTTTTCTGTGGTCAAACAGCTCATACTGAGGTGCCTGACAACAGAAAATGGGTGAGGTGCCCTAGAATTGTTATTAACATATAACACATTATGAGCAGTGATAACACCTACTATTGCTATTTTGTGCAAAGTTAATGATAATTTAAATGGGTTGAATGGTTGATCAAGTATGTTTTAGCTGTTCAAAATGCTGACATTCACCATATATGAATAATAACTTCTCGCCATAATGGATTTATTATTCTACACATATATTTGACATAATAAAAATAAGGAGTTCTGACATACTGCCTGCATGCATGAATGATAAATTTCTGATAATATAAGACTATATTATTATTATAATAATATGAGAATAAAGACCTGCCATTGTAAACACCTTATAATTATCTATGTCATCCATAACAGCAATCTTCTTAACAAACATGCAACCGTAATTGATTAATAATTTATTAATAACTATCTTATGGTGACAATCGTTATCTGCCCTTCATTAGTAACAAAACATCATATGGCTAATCGAGCTCCACTGTGGCTAATAGGTTTTCAGAACATCAGAGTCTAATCACCATCAAGTCCCACTGCTCCACGATAGAAGAGATAATGTGTATCTACACCATAATTATGAAATAACTTATTTGACATTTGTAGCACTTTTTAATTTTCAAAAAGCATTTTGCTGGTTTGTGGGCAGTGAGCCTACGTGGGTACACGTACAGACACCCAGTAAAAATCAGGTCGACAAAATTCCCTAATGTATGGCGCTTCATTTCGTGCTGGGAGTTCCACTATAAACTAAATAATAAACAATATTACTCTGCAGCTCTTACAAATTAACATTTCATTTTCTCATCCTACACAATAACCGTAATCAGTACTGTGACACTAGCAGCATGCTACACGACTGAGACCCTTTCCAGCGTAGACTGTGTTAACTGGATACGTGCTGGAGAATTACCTGTTGTTGCTGGAGTCTCATATCAGCCACCTCTTTCTGGTCCTCGGAGTGAAGTCTCTTGAGCTCTTCACAATTCTGTTTCAGATGGTTGTGCTCTCTCACAAGCTGAGCGTTATCTCTTCTCATTACCTCCATCTCCTCCTTTAGCTGAGACTGATCGCTCAGGAGACGACTGTGCAGCATGCTGAAACACAAGTCAGTTCATGCATGTTATAAATCCTAATGCAAACTGTCCAGGAGCACAACAGGCATTTAATTAGATTGACCTAATGTCTTCTCACTTAAAATTCCAATCAGCATTTTAAATGAGAGAAAGGTTCCCAAGGCTCCCAATTCTCAAGTATATGATAGGAGTTTATTGCACAGTATTGCATGGGACACAATGGAACCCTGCATTGTCCCAAGTCTATATCACAACAGTGGTCAATGGACCATTATACAAATATTTTGGCTCAAACCAGCATCTCCTTTTGGTTAAAAAAGAGGAAAACAACTACCAGAAATTTTATAGGCTGAAGGTGATTAACCATAACCCAAATACACAGGATACTACCTAATCTGGCAACAGTCACTGAGAAACAATACGTACAAATTGGTGACCTTAACTATTTATAATTCTTATAACAATCTAAATCATTTATTGCATTAAACAGAAAATGATTTGGTGTACTCTTCAAACCAAATAAGCAAAAGAGCATCATTATTAAACACTGACACTGTCTTCATAAAAAGCAGTACATAATGTTATAATCCTCCATATTTGCTCATGTCCATCGGTATACACACATTCCAATCAAAAAGACATGTCGGCAAGCAGCCACATGCCCCTACATGACTACATAATACCCAGAATTACAGTAGCGGGCACATCTGTGCATGTCTGGATGCCTGCAGACGTGCAGATTATTACCAAAGGATTAGTCACAAACAAACCCTTTAACTAAAGTTCAAACCCAAAAATAATTCAGCACATGAATAGGATACATCTTGTGTCTTCAGGCATGCAACAGAGCCATAATAACACTTAGTGATTAAACTCCCTGTTCCAAACATGTGGATAGTTGTTAGCAGTGGCAGCATCCCTCCTCTGCCTCCCACTCTGCAGGAAAACACCACACCCTCATACAAAGCAGGAGAAAGAACTCGAAAGAACTCACTGGTAGAAGTCGGCTTCCTTCACAGCCTCCTCACATCTCTTAAGGGTCTTGGTATGCTGGTTCTGCAGAGACTGTAGATCTGCCATGGCCTTCATGCACTGGGTCTTGAGCCGCTCATAGTCATGGCTGGCTTTGGAATTTGGCCTTTTGGAGATGAGAGAAATAAAACAGTCCCGTCTCACTCTTTTTGTAAGGGTGCTTCACTGTTAACGCTGATTTTAAATTGGCTTTGCAGTATCTTATGGTATGCCATCAAGGAGAGAAAATGTACCAGTATTACACAAGAAATAAATTAAACGAAATTATAAATGCTATTTCTGTAATGTTTTTTTATGCAGTATTTGGTAAAACAATAAAATTCAGAGTCACATCCTTGGAAATCAGCTGCAAAATGTTTGTTTCTTTAAAATATTTACACAAGCAATTGACAAAGTGACAGGCGACCATTCTTTTTCGATGTATGTGCACAACACAGCGCCACAAAAAAAGCACGGCATTTAGACTGAGATTTTTCTCAGTTTCATTAAAATTAGGTATTATACACTTCAGTAACAATCCCAAACGATTTGCTCAAATGATTTCTCGGACTAATCCTATGGCGTGCGTGCTTCACTATTTCTTTAGTTCCTTTCACAAGTTCAGCTCCAATTTGTCTCAGACATGCAAGAGATAGGAAAAAAGTAACTGTGGTTTCATTTTATCCTATCATTACACATGTGCAAACAGTACAAAGAAACAAAGCTTGTAAGGCAGTAGCGGCAGTCGTTGCTTCTGGCGAGTTTACACAGCGAGAACAGTTAAGCTTTCTTTGTTAATTTGCCAACAAATGCTTGCACATAACACGTAAATCGGAAACCCTGGACCGTGCACACCCACAAGAAACCACAAGATGGGTCGACTACATGCCTACAAGATACAACCTAGATGTGTTGGACGTGACTTTCACATGCTAGCGAGCTTAGATTTTGAGCAGGAGAGTGAAAGGCACCTGCAGTCATCAAAGGTAGTGCCGGGTGAGGCGAGAGCGAGCCGCTTGCGAAGGTCATCTCGTTCCCTGGTCACCTGTCTCAGCTGAAACAGGATGGCATCGCCGTTCTCACTGGCTGGACGGTTGTCACTGAGCGCAGGTGGAGGTGAGGAAGCTTTGGAACCTGCAACAATGAGCACGTCACCGAAGCAAAGGCACCTTCAACCAAGCAATAACACTAGGATACATGCAGGAGGTGCAAAAACACAAATCGGCTTCAGAACAGGTCCTGGGGAGCGCCAGTACAGCACAGTCAGTGACTGTTTCAGTTTATGAAGGGCTTCATAATTAGTGAGGTGAACTCTGTGCCGAGGCATGCCACGACACGAGTCGTGAAACACTGTTAACATTCTTAGACAAATAGCCCAAAAGGGGCAGTTTTAATAACAGCCAATTAAAGCAGTAAAGAATATAATAATACATGTAGACTAAGAGATAAAAAAGTCACATAGCCCATGATTCACTGAAAAATACAACTACATAGCATAATATATCAAAGTTGTGTAGTACAGTATATCTTAATTATGAACAAACCATCAACTTCATTTTAATTAATCTCTAAGAGCTGATCACGTGTACAACTATGAGATAAATAGAAGCAGACATTCTGCTCACTTTATGTAAATGCCAACCTTAAAAAGAGCACATTCCTCTTCGAGCATGTGGCCTTTGCCGTGATAATCAGCTGCGAATATTTCAATTCCTAGTTCAGATTAGTGATTTGAATCAATATGATATAGACAGAGGACAAAGCATATCATTTGATAAAGACAATTTATCCTCCTTCCTGGAAACTTATAAATTGTTGTCTGGTCTATGTATTGAATTTGTTTTTGAACTTGTTGGCAGTCCTACAGAAGCTTTATCTGACAGGAATGACCGCATTTGCTTCCTGCTTAAACTTAGGTGTGTCTTCTTTTCAGGAGGGCTGAAAAGACTTTGGGTTTCTGAAAGAAGTAAAGAACAGCTGTCGTCAGAGCCTGAAAGAAACACACAGGAGGGTTTTGTTTTCTTCTTTTGCTTCCTCACGCCGATTCTCCGACAGCCCATACAGGCACAGACCACTGTAGATTTCCCTGGCAAAATGTTCAGACTTTCTGAAAAGGTTTGTGCTGACTCATTTAGACAGATGACGACCACAGAGTAGCAATGAGTTTGCATAATTTCTTCCTCTGGCACTGAACCAGGTAAACTGTGCTCTGTTTCCCAACACACCACAGCCTGGCCATCATAACACTCATCAGCACTTCTCACTTTGGCAAGAATAAAATGATGATTTGGAACTGCTAAAGATGCCTGAGACACAAATATTTTTAGATACAAGCAGACAGACACAAACATGGTGCAAAGCTGTGCGAATTTGCAAATAGTGACAAGGTCAGTGATCATGTGGCCTCCAACATACCGACACTGCTGAGGGACGAACTGCTCTCTGAATCTGATGGCATTGTGGACAGGACACTGTAGGTAGATCCTGCACAGGAAAGAAAAGATGACAGTAGAATTAAGAACACGTCAATATCACTTAACCCAGATCAAAATACTTTTTTAAAAGGAAAATGTTCTTCACAATTGTGACCTAAGAGGAAATAAATCACTGATGTTAAAGCGTGGTTCAGGAGAAGGTGCAACTTACTGCACAGAAACAGCACGATCAGCAGAACAGAGCGGTTCACAATCTCAGGGCTAATTAATGATTATTTACCAAAGGCGAGGTGGATGTCTCTGAATTGACTAGTTTACAAGCCTGAGGCGAATAATTGTTTTAAGTATTAAGCACTTGCAGTATACAAGAGAGCACAAAAAGCAGACGAATCAAAAGTCTTAGTTTATTTTTACATATTTCAACCATGACAGAGGCAGGTCAGGTAAGCTCTGTATGTTCTAAGCACAACTATGCACTGTGCATTTTATTACATCCCATTTATTATAAACCATTCACAGTTTATCGAGGTCACTTGGACAGGCAGTGTCATCATTGTTTACACTTGGGGGGGAAAAAAAAAAAATTAAAAAAAAAAAAAAAAAAAAAAAAAAAAAAAAAAAAAAGAAATGACATACTCCATAAAACCTCGCTTTAGTTTGCTCATGTTTCTGTGTACTTTTTCACTAAACCTTACAATGAGATTAAAAAGATGCTGGAGCAGGGTGTTCTTATTTTTCCACAAAGTTTATATGAAAACTGAATGTCTTTATGAATATTGGCTATTTAAATAGACTCGAATGTCTTCATAGTTATTTGTTACTTGAAAACAGCAGAACAGCTGCTTCCACTGCTGGATGTCTGACATATACGAATGTACACGGAGCTCAACTGTCAGTGTCATGTTTTTTTTTTTTTAAATAAAAAGATTATTTTTTTTTAAAAATGATTTTAGTTTGCTGTTTTTTATGTCCATGTGTAGTATATACACACTAGGGATGTGAATCTAACAACTCACGATTCAATTCGATTCCGATTTTTGGGGTGACGATTCGATTCAGAATCGATTCTCGATTCAAACCGAT
>JBCNYH010000027.1:35221051-35237608 GCA_039654325.1 Tandanus tandanus | reverse complement strand
ATTGAGAGCTTTGCCTTCTGGCTCAGCTCCCTCTTCACCACGACGGACCGGTACAAGCTCCGCTTTACAGCAGAGGCAATAAACAATAAACAAACATACAGTATTAAAATGAATAAAGGTGAATCCAGCAACAGATAACATGCAAACACAACTTGCTAAACATGTGGGAATCAAAAGCAGGGATCGTTTGTTTTGCAGAGACCTTGGTAGTCATTTGGCCACCATACTTTTTTCCTAGTAGCCAACTACATTTTTTAAGGGCTGAGAAGCAAGTTACCAGATATTGGTAGTCAAATTTAATCTCACGTCACTCTCTAAAACACACACAAATGATCAACAAAAGTATCTCACTTTTAAAATTCTGACTTAAAACCAGATTTTTTTGGCACTAGTAACTCATTTGCTTTGCATGATTGCATGGCTACATAGCGAACACAATTGAAAAGCATTTTGTGCTAACCAAAATCAAATTCATTTTGTTACTGCATTAACCGGTTTGAATTTTGTTTTTGACATGCGGTGCATAAACCCCGTGCCACCTGCACAAAAGAACCAAACAGCTTGTGTATGATCTGTGCAGCTTAAAGAACCCTGATGTAACACACAAAAGGCCTGGACTCTGGTGCACCAATAACAAACTAACATTATGGGCTGAAACACACAAAGTCTTGCATTTAATGAAATTTAGTAATTAAAATTTAAAAAACACACAGATTAAGTGTGGGGGCACCATTTAAAAAAATTGTGACGAGCCTGCTTTTAAAACTTTAAACAGTCTTTATTTGTTGAGAATGATCTTGTGTGCTATCAAATCATGTGAGCTTTACAGCAGTGTATTGCATGAACATCCACACATCTGAAAACAGCTGAACATGCAATCATTGTCCAGATAAAAACAAAACTCCACCAAAAGTTACAGATTTGTTGCTTGAGGACTTCAACTTCACTGCACCACAAGGCATTTCAGATACCTTCGGTAACTACACCATTGTTAAAGAATCATTTAAAAACTTCCTGGATCCAGAATTTACTCCAGACAATCATCTAAATCTAATAGTGTTACTTGAGCCATACTCTAACATCTTTTTACCCCTTTGGCAAACTTCAAAAGTGCATTTCTGTCAATTTAAAGGGTACCTGTGGTGAATTTTAACTGTTAGCTATTCAAAACGATCACTTATGACATCAGCGATTTCGTAAGGCAACATCAGTCCTTGCTTGTTGTCAAGTACAGGCGAGTGCTGCCACACTGTTACCACTACTGCTACTAGGCATGACATGTTGCCTTCTTCATTGGCTGTTCCAGCCCTGGTAGTGACACAAACTCGTTGTTTTGTCCTATTGGCTGGGCTGCGTGCAGCAGACACCAGTCTAAGATAACACATTATCAGCCAGTGCTGAGCTGTGTCACCAGGAACCAGGGCAGCGCCTCGCCAAAGGAACCAGTAAAAGGTAAGAGCCTTTAGTACGCGGGGAGTTTTAGCACCTAAAATGTCACTCGCTGCTTGTTTACTTGTGCTGGACAACCCGGTCCAATGAGTTCACGTCACTTCTGGGAAAAATTTGTTTGTTCCGCATTGGTTCAGCCCCCGCTAGTAATCCACGAGATACAAGTGCACAGTATAGTGCTTTTTATAGTAATTTATGTTAAAATAAACTCTGTGTTGCTTAAACGTATTACATCATGCACGAATTATGCTGTAAGGATGACCAATACTGGCACTTTTTAAAGACTGCCCAGACATGCAAAGACAACCGGTGTGTCGGAAATCACTCACTTATTCACCTCCAATTAAACGCAGAGTACTGTATACTGAGCACAACCCTTTCGGACACTACCCCTACCCCTGAGCCATTGTAAGCTGGTGGTTTGCCACTGCTTTTAATTTAATTAAGCTTGAAACTCTGGATCAATTTCTTTCACTGCATTGTAACTTTAATATATTTTCAGACATTTGTTAAGACCTATTTTCCTTATTTTTATTTCTTCTAATTAAGTCTCCTTAATAACTATTTATAATGTATTACACCCTTTGACTTGATGCTTTTTAAGTTAAACGCAAAATATACCTCCGTCCTCTCGTCTCTCAGGCATTTTTTCCCAATAACCTAAAACACAATGCATGATATTGCTTGGTTAGTGACCATCACTTTTTAGGCGACTATATAGTTCTCACTACACATTCTGACACCACTACAAAATGCCAAACTCACTGTATAATGCACTAAATATTGAGGAGTGAGCAATTTAGGACACAGGAATTGGGGAGCTTAAGAGGCAATAAGCTTTGGACATTGCTGAAGTTAATAGTATTCAGGGACATCCACCTCTCCATTGGTGAATGATTGTTATTTATGATTAATTGACCACAGTTTTCGGCCATAATTTTTCACCCACCAATTCTCAAACACGTAACCAGCTCATCAATCATACAACAGCTACAAACCAGATTAGAGCACACACATACTTTCCCTGTGACACGTAACTACTATAACTACCACATCACATAACTACCACACCTTTTCATGCTGCTGTGTGACAGGACAGCGCAACACACACAAAGGGACATGTCCCTCATCTGCATATATGAGCTCACACACAAAGGACTGGTTACTGTTAAACTTGCGACCTCCCAATGATGAGGTAAAATGCATTTCTGTTGTGCCACTTGGGAGCCCTTAAACAGATACAGGACGTCTCAAGTCACTATACACTTTTAATGAATTCCTTAAGATTATATTCAAGAAGATATTCATTTTTTTAATATCAACAAAGGAGTCATTGCAGTTTTACTTGCCAGACTTGCCAACACGTAGCAACACCTTGAAGACTAGCTGTAGATCTCCACATGCACGCCTCCATTTTCGACAACCTTCAACCACCTTGCAGGCCTCTCCGACGTTTTGCAGCATAACTTCCCCGACCTCGCTGCAGGCCATGTGGATTCTTTCCTCAAGCTGTGACAGGTCACGGGGGTTAGTGGGGTACACCTTGCTTTTGATATAGCCGCAAAGAAAAATAGAGGCGCTCATGTGGAGGTATACAGATACTCTTTAAGGCGTTGGAACGTGATGGCAAGTCTATCAAGTAAAACCACAATGACTCCTTTGTGGAAACAAAAAAATATGAATGCACTCATTTTCTTGTGTCATTTTTATGAATTTATTAAAGGTGTTTAGTGACTTTTGGTGCATCTTTAAAACACAAAAGATGCTGCTTTTTCTAAGCTTTATATTTACAGCATGAGGGTATTTCCCATCAACTGAGTAAAATCCGATTTAAAGAAACATCTTTAAACTGATCATAGATAACTTGGGCATCTTGATTAATTGTATTCCCAAACAATAAGATTTAAGCTCAGCGCTTATTGTCAGCCAGAAGTCTTGCTTGTCATCATGCCAGGCCTGCAGAGATGGCTTTAGAGGGGGTCTGACAAACGATTCTGTTTATCCACATCTCAGGCGTTTACATCAAACTCATTCTGGCAGTGTTCCTTCTTTCCTGAAGAAGCCAGTGCTGTTTGATTAAATCTGGATTGAGCCCAGCTCAAAGTCACCTCCTTTTCTCTCCCAGACAGCAGAAAGACATAGTGCACTGTGCAGCAGGCGCAGAGGCACCACACGGCCCAGGAAGCTTTTGTTCTGTGAGCCTGCAGTTTCCCATGAGGCTGCATGGCAAGGCTGTGACACCAAGGGCAAGGTTCAGGACAGGCAACAAACCAGAATTCAGCACTGGTCACATGATGTGCAACTATTTACAGTAGTTTTTAATGATGGGGAAGGTGAGGGGTATGGGGTGAATTGCCTGTAGCATGAAGCTCTCACATATCAGATGATGTCACCCATGTAGAGGCCGTCGCACGTTTAAAAAAACAAAAACACTAGTAATCCAATAGTTACCAACTACAAAAACAGATGAAATTACATCATGTAACCTCTGACCACATAAACAGATGACTCTGAATTAAAGGGGGTGTGGGGGTGAGACAAGAAGAGACAATACAGGGAAAGAAAGTAAAAGAGAAAAAAAGCCACATCCTAAACAACTTCCATCCATTTCTATTATTCTCAACAATAAACACCTCAGGTTAACTAAATCTAACTAAATAGGTCTGGCTAACAAAGAACATGACAATTTCTTAACAGTGTGTGACCTGGAACAGCTGAGCTGCTTATTTTTAGCATAAACATATATAGAGCTAATATGATAATGCATGCACTTGAAGGCTTTTGTGGACTTGAATGACATGAAGGTTCGTGTTTTACACTGAAAAGAAGATTATTTCCACATACACAATGTGATATGAACTCACAGGACTGGGTCTAAACTGCAAAACGGCCTTAAAAAAAAAACCACTTGAGTACCTGAGTGTAGTGAATGCCCAGGTCATCCCATCAAAACATTCTCCCCCTGATTGCACAGCCATATTCCAACAACAATGCCAGGATCAAACAGTGAAAGAGTGATCCAGGAAGAATGGGGAATCATTTTCACACACGAACCACAATGCCACAGTGAATGTGTGCTGTAAACCAAAGCTAAATGTAATGAAATTAGTGTGTGCAACTTAACAGGTTAATACGAAACTTGTAGGTTGTTGGAAATAACTTTTTTAACCCTGACAAATCCACCCTCAAAAGATTAACTACAGACAAATAAAAAGCACAGGTCAATATGCTAAACAGGGATTTTGCGTAAGAACTTCCAGAATTGCATGTATTCCATCAATTGTTATGAAACTTCATATATTCTTCTGAATAAATGTTGGCTACTGAATAAAGAGACAGCATGGGCAGTATCAATTAGATTTGTTGATTCATTTTCTTTATAGGTGAAACAGAAGATGAAAAAGTACCCGGTTTTGAGGTCCGATTTTGTAACATCCCAAACTGCTAAATGCTCCAAAAGTAACAGCTGGGAACACAAAAACAGTGTTGCAGTATATATACACGAATAGATATTAGAAAAAGCTGGAAACTATATTCACAGTAAGGCCTAACTGACGGAGAAACTGATTTCAAATTCCGCCAAGTGTACGTTAGGACATCTGTGAAACTCATGTGGAAGTGTTAGCCTTGACTTTTTATGGCAAGGTTACAGGTCAGAAAACTTTGGACGATACACGATATATTGAAAGAACAAGCATTTGAAGTTTAAATTTAAGTTTAAAAACACATTCCATCATGTCTGTCAAACATAACGTACGCAAGGGGTGTGTAGCGTATGCATAGGGTGTGTACTGCAAGTAAGATGAAATTTTGTTAATTGTTCAACCACAGCTGTCTTTTGTTGCTTGTAGATGTGGGTTATATCTAACAAAATAAAGGGAGTAGAATTTATAAATTAAAAATTTTTTGACTCCCATGTTACATAAAATTGTAATAAATGATTAAATGCAATCATTTGCGACTGATTTTTATGTAATAATTTGCGAATTGCTGCAGAATACGAAAAATTGAACACTTCAGGACATGGTGCTATGGGAAAATAACCAATTGCTGATCATTTTCCTATGACTAAATGAGCTACCACACAGCTCCATACCAATAAAAAAAAAAACAGTATATTGATCAACCAGGTTATCGCCCATTACTACTTGCAGATATCATTTTAAAAATGTTTAGTAAGTGGAGCAACATTTATGCACACATCATAAATCACTTCACAATAAGAAATTAAATCTAACTGAACCGTCACCTTGATAAGAGTAATGGTCCTTTAAAAGTGCCAACTGGCCACATTCAAACTTGCCCTACTTTGCTAAATAGCACAAACTGTTATTACCAAACTTAACATTTTGTATGTCAGCATAAATAAACAAGGTCAGTCATATCAAATGCTGACAAAGTTTTCTAACCAAGTTACAGCATATAGCACTTAGTCACGTTAGAAGAGGACAGAACGAAAACTTCCTGGAGCAAACATTCTCAGACCTCCCAAAGTTCAATAAGTTGACAAAATAATAAGATCCATGAACACACCATTTAACAGTGTCCCAATCTGTTGTACTGAAGGTTAGATAAGGTTCACCACCACACTAAAATACATTTCCCTTTGTTGAACACAGCACACCCAGCTGTGCATTACTGCCTGTTCTACACTTAATAGCTGCTCTTAACCTACTAAACAGCTACATGTGGCAGGTCAGTCAGCCGCAGGCAGATTAGTGGGCCCTTTTTCAGAAATCCTTTATTACAGGGTCTGTTTGCAGCCAGCTATCAGTCCAGTGTCAAACATCAGGTCCAGACAACAGCGTTGATGGGACTGAGAACAGCACTGTTTATTTCTATTGCTACAAAACCAGTATTTAGACTTTGGCATTTCCTGTGCATTGCTCAGTAATTAAGAAGCTCATGATGGCTTGCAAATGGTAATTACATCTTTTTTTAATGGTTCTACTGACTCATAGTGGACAACACCACCAGATTCAACAAAAATCTATTCATGATCATTGAAGTTTGTGTACAATAAAGTAACCTATCGCATATGGTTAAATTAGATTGCCCTGGATTTACACTGGGTCATGACATCCGCAATCTCAGCAATTCAAAAAAGCATGGAGCTCCACAATTTATGAGCACGCTTGGAGCACGATGTGGGTATAAAAAGGAGGCAGGGTGCATCCAAGAGATGAAACTTGAAGAAATCATCTTTCTAAGTTCATCAAGATCCTCTGTGATGGCGCATCAAGGTCTGTTACGCTTTGTTACGGTCTGTTAAGCTCTAATGCGCTCCACTGTGATTCCTACGTTCTATCACGATTGGCGTCAAATCGGAATACATTGTAATAATCGCAGCTACATTTTTGAGAGTCAAAAAATTTCCCACGATGAGACTGATTATCATGAATCCACCAAGTTCCTTCGAGATCATCACGAATCCACCAAGTTCCTTCAGAATTATCAGAAATCCACCAAGTTCCCTCAAGATCATTATGATTCGACCCGACGTCCCCCCACGATCCTCTCAAATCTCGGAGACCCTGGACATCATGCCACAGTGTAAACCCTGGGTTACTGAACACCTCAAAGATAAATAAATAAATAAATAAATAAATAATAATAAACAACAAGTGTACACATATTCTGCAATTATAATTGTACCATATACACACACACACATATATATATATATATATATAAATAAATATATATAAATATATATACACATACACACACACGGATATATATATATATATATAAAATCAGTATTCATCTATTCGTTCAAAACAAAGGCAATCAACATTAGCAGCATTTTCATTTCAGCAGTTTGGTGCACTAGGCTGTCTTGCTGAGTTGCAGATACTGGAATAGACACATGACAGCAGCTAAAAGTAGAGCAACATCCACTGCATTAGGCCGACCAGGACAGTGAGAGTACTTAGCAGGCAGCATGTACAAACACAAGCTCTCCTATCCTTGGAAGTAGGTATGTTGATATGTAACATACCTCACCACTGTGACTATAGGTGCATGCTTCCAAATCAGACAAGGTGCAAGCAGGTTTACTGGAGAATGATTTTTACTAGGCAGATTAACGAACATGCACAGATGACACTGCAGAAAATGTACGAAATAAAACTCGACTCAAGGTCTATAACTGTCTCACTCAAACTTCAGTAAAGTTTATGCTGGTCATGGTGGCTTTAGATCAGGAGCCTATTTCAGGAACACACTGAGTCAGTCCATACCGTCATAAGCTCATTCCCAAGTAACAGGAAAAGAAACCAAAGAACCCAGAGAAAACCCATATGCACAGAAACACTACACAGACAGTAAGGTTTGATCCGGAAGCTGTGGTGGGGAAATGCTACCCTCTGCACCACCATTCCACTGCTGCCATATATCTCTCTGGCTATAAGGAAGCGCGCACTCACACTAGGCACAGTTATGTTTGTAATTCTGCCCCAAACACAACATTCACACCTGCCCACACTGCCACAGACATGTGCTTAGGATTGCCCCTAAATGTTTCAGGGCAAAGTATGCTTTTGTTTTGAAAAGAAAAGCTCTCTTGCACAGCATGACAGATCACCAAAAAAAAATGTAAAATTATTAAAAAAAAAATTATAATGGGGCTTATTTGGAGTAAAAATCAGACCTGTTATTACACCAAATATTCTCTAACAAATTAAAGCATGCACTTCATAGCGTTCTGTGCTTGGGCACGCTCTGCAATCACAGTAGACGTATACCGCACCATTCATACATTCGAAACATCATTAGAAGAGAATAATCGATCCCAAGTGGCACAAGTTAATAGCATTTACCAAATCACTCGAAGCTCGCAAGTCCTAACTCTGGGTAATACACACGGCCACCCCTGGCCAGGAGCCCAAGAGTGCCCTATGCATGTGCATGTAGGCTATGTATGTCCAGCAGCTTGAAAAAATGTGGTCGGCAGGCATCACATGCTTTGGAGGAAGCACTTGGTGGCATGGTGACCTTTGCCCATCCCTTAATCTGTATTACCAATCTAGCCAATAGGACTTCAAACAAAATAAATAATAAACATGGGACTGGGAATTTCATTAACATTCCATATGTACAGTGCAGGCAGGAAGGTTTGCATGTTCTCCCCATGCTTGTGTGGGTTTCCTCAGTGTATTCCGGTTTCCTCCCACAGTTCAAAAACATGCACAGTAGGCTAATTGGCTGTTCCAAATCGCCCCTACGTGTGACAGTGAATAGATGTATGTGTGTTAGCCCTGCAATGGCCTGGCGAGCTGTCCAGGGTGCACCCCGCCTTCGCCCAGAGTCGGCTGAGATAGGCGCCAGCCTCCCTGCAACCCTAATTAGGATTAAGCAGCTTTAGAAAATTATTGAATGAATGTCCAGTGCACCTAGTAAATAGATGGATGATTTCACAAACCCTAAATTAAAAAAAAATCTGTTATAGATGTCTAAAAGCTACAAAAGCAGATATTAAACATTAATGAATCTGCACTGACCCTTTGATTTCTTCTTCAAAATAATATAAGGACTGCATAAACGTGCCCTCTCACAGATAAGAAAAAGTACTCCTGTCCTTCCGTAACTCCTTTTCTATCCACAAGTTGGGTTTATCGGGATCCAAGCTGACAGCCCCCATGGTCCATAAACAGCAAGCTGCTGACTCTGCACTTTGGGGAAGCGCCGCTTAAAACAAAAGGCCTGTTGTCTCTGCTCAGCCCTCTGTTTGACTGCATGGAGGAGTCACCCTTTGGCCTGCTATGGACAAGTCGTTTCAAATTAAACAACCACTTGATTTCATAACAGAAATGGATGGGTTCTCCCTGCTACATTTAACAGAGCCAACTCCCACAATCCAAACAGTGGAACAGATCTACTCTATAGATCCAATCAGATAAACATTTCTGGGTGGAGGCCTGGGGATAGAGTGGATCAAACTTACCAGCACAACCTCATTTTTAACATCTTCAACACAGAGCTGTGAAAATCAGCTCGTGGCCGTACGTAGATCTCGGTTATCACACCGCGTGCAGTTCATGAAAGCCTTGCTAATTAGTTAAGGAGTTGCAACGGGTGCTTTAAATGAAGCAGGACTCTGCAGTGCCGCTCCCCTCCAGGACTGGAGTCTGACACCCCTGATCTAAATCAACGTGGCTGTCGAGAGTATAGTGCAGAGCAAACGTCGCGCCGACGGTGTAAAAACGACACGAGAGCTGTAAACAAGCCAGTCTGCTTATAGCTCACGATAAATTATTCCTTTTTTAGAGCTGTTTGTGGCACACCCACTTAATTATCATATTGCACATATATCTCAATGATTCACTTATTTGCATTGCTGGTCCTTTGGCTCATTATTAACGCTGATTAATGATGGTGTGTTCAGTACACACAGCACCGCATGCAGTGTGCAGCTTCTTCAGCCAGCATGAGGAAGCAGTTGGAGCTGCCTCCATACTGCCCTACTAACACCAACCAAACCTGCCCCTCCTCCACAGCTCCCACTCCCAGCCTGTGTGTGTGTGAGTGTGTGTGTTCCTGACTGTGGGTGTGTGTATAAAGAAGCTTGGCAATGAAAAGAGCTGAGGCTCAGCAGTGGCAGCTTGAGAGAATGACTTCAGAGCACGTCGCGATCACTGTAACTCATCATACACGTGAGTGTGTGAGCCAGTGAGCGAGAGAGAGCTTAAGCTTTCATCTGTCTGTTCAGCTGGCTGGGGGATGTGGTTCATCTTGGTTTAACACTCCTAAATAAAATCACATCACACACATGTCGCAATAAAAAAAAAAGTGCTTTAAAAATGGTTCAGCCTGAATAATTCGAAGGCAAGTGCAGGAACCTGAATACATACGTTCATGTTCTGTTGTACATCCTTTATTAGAAAAATGCACTAGGAGTAAGGAACCCTATGGAACACTAAAAAAACAGTCAAAGAACAACACTGTATAAGGAAGAAAACACTACGAAGTCCGCTGGTATATATAAAAAAAAAAGACCTGATGCAGCCTGACACTGTAAGCACCCCAATACGGATTTTTGTTCCAGAAACGCTCATCTCACACATGTGAATTATTTACGCTTACAACACAGCAATTTATCAATTATTACTATTTTTAATTAGTTAATGAATTACATGCCTATCATTCTGACATTTATAATCATGCCTGAAAGTGGTGCATCAGAAATCCCCTCACTCGACGGGCAGGCAACCGCACGAGTCCAAAAAATATCAGCCTTGCTCTCTATGTGGGAGGGATTTTATTGGGGTGTATATATGTGAGACGATTCTTTCTCGTGTCAATCACAGAGATAGAATACAGAAAAAGTTTGATGACACTGCATTAAGCTGCCCTGTGACACTCATGAAGAGCAGTGTAATTATCCTCCCTGCTTGGTAGCTTGTTACTTTGGTGGGTGGGGGTTTGCAGATGACTCTACTGGGAAGAAAAAATGGAGGTCAGTGTTATCGCAACGCTTTAATTCAGTGTGCTGAAGACCTTTCTGTGGCAGAAAACTTAACCTGACTTACACATAAGCGATCTTGTTCAAAAGTACAAGCAAATTTTAGAATAAAGGAATTTAATAAATTCGAAGTGGAATTCGCATATTTTCAGAAATAGTCGGCCGAATACGAGGTAAAATGATCCGTATTCGTGATCTTGGTGAAAAATGTTGGTCCTGCACAAAAGGTTTTCGAAGAGACCGCATTTCGAGCATAGACCGACCGAAAACGACGTCGCACTATTTCGCGGCTAGATCGCTCACGTGTCATGAGTCAGGTCTTACTGATTTATAGAGCACTGATGATGGAGACTCCTCCCATAGCTGCAAAAGTAAACATACCAATAAATGTTTTATTTGTTTATTTTTATTTTTTATTTTTTTTAAACCTGTCCTGTCCAGCATCATAGCAAGCAGAATGGCAGTCTGGTTGCAGTGTTGTGCCGAACAAATTAACAGCCTTAGATTAAAAACTGTCTGTCACACAAGTCCCAATCAATTTACAATTTAATTGTTTGTTCAAAAACAATAATGTAGGACTCGTGAGTGGCGCATTAACAAGATCTACGACGATCATCCTGCAGATCGCAAGTTGATAGAAGGATCGCAGGATGATGGACAAAGCCATCCATGGCCGGGACTCCATGGGAGCCAATTGGTCGAGCTCTAACATGTGGAGAAATGGCATAGACTCACCTTCCTGTCACTTAACGCAATTACCAGCCAATCAGGGCTTCTGGGAGCTCATACATACAAGGGGGTGGATAGCAGTTCCCCTCGGAGTGTGTTAGGCTGCCCCTAAAAGTTTGCTGGGTTTTCACATCCGAGCCTACTGGCTCTTCAGACCGGAGCTTATCCCCGGTTTCCATAGCATGAAACAACTAGGAGTTTAATTCCTCCTGGATGGGATGCTAGTCCATCGCAGGTTACCTTCCCAGTATTTTTGCTGGTACCCATTTATACTGCTGGGTGAACAGAGGCACACTTGTGGTTAGGCAGCATCACTCCTCACGGAGGAGGCACATGCTTGCTCTCAGTCCTCCTTGGATGAGAACAGTCGTATGGTAAAGAGGTGATATTTGGTGGGTGGGAATTGGCAATGAGTAAATTAGAAAAGAAAAATCTGGGGAAAATCCAAAAAGAAAATGAAGTGATAATGTATTAGAAAGTAAAGGCATTAATATAAACCTATGATCTGAATTCTGGGTACCGGAGTCAGATTCCTGCTGTTACAGAAGATGTAGTGAAATGTGGGAGATGCAGTAAGGCCATTCTTTTTTGTTCCTTGTTTCGCGGCTCCACCAAGGTTATTATTTCAAAAATAAATAAATAAATGTTAAAAATTGTATTATTCCCGCCAGTCTTAACTCGCAGAGTACACAATTAATTTTAAAACCGAACGACTTTTTGCGCCAAGCTGGTCCTTTCGTTGCCCTCTCACTACATAATAACTCCACGAACTTAACAATATCGCCTCAGACACCCAGCCGCTGTTTTGAATCTAGTGTTCTGTATAGTGCGTGCATATACGAACCTCTGCTGAGCTAGACAATCGGAAGTGATACTATCGACATGTAGCTCTCATGGCTTTTCATGCTTTTGCATGTTTGGATTTGCGGTATTTCTTGTTCTTTATTTCATGTATTTGACAAACAAAAATGCCGTGAATTGGCATTATCAGCTTTGTTGGTTTAAAATAAGTATTAAACACATATTTTTGCCCATTTGACACCTACAGAAGACCGAATTTCAGTAGGCCTACTGGCATGTTCTCATGGTTGTGAAACTGCTCAACACGTGCATTTGTTTAATTTGTTTTTCATTCTGAAAGTACAGACTTCGGATTTTATTCAACACGCAGACATTCTCCATCCTGAGCTGATGGCAGCATCAGCAAGCTACCTGGGGGTCCAGTCACTTTTAATACCACCCTCAGAGGCAAGGTGAAAGGGGAGGTCTGTTAAAGTATTTTTAGGACAGCCTCCTTTTTGAATGGCATGGAAAACGTTGTGACAGTATGTGTCACTGGTTTGTTTAAAGAGTAGCGGTACTGGTCCTTATAGCATACCTAGTGCGTATGCAATATGTTTAAGCGATAGATACAGAGCTTATTTTAACATAAATGACCATAAAAAGCACTAAACTGGGTGATTTTGTCCCGTAGATTACTAGCGGGGGCTGAAGCAGTGGTTAGCAGTTATTTCCTAGAAGTAACGTGAACTTGTTGGTCTGTTTTCTTCAGCGCAAGTAAACAAGCAGATCTATTATTTAAAAAAACATGTTCAAGAAGCAACTACAGCTAGAAATTTCAAGGAAATGGGTGTAAACAGTTACCTATTTTAACACGAGATAAATGTTTTCCGTGATTTCTGCGCTTGTTGTTTGTGCAGCACAGCACTGGCCGATAATGTGTTATGACGCACAGGGTCAGTGACGCAGCCCAGCCGATCCAACAAGTTCGCGTCTGCACCACGCTGGAACAGCCAATGTGGAAGGCAACAGGTCTCTGAGCATGCCCAGAGTCTCAGCAAGGGGCAAGGACTGATGTTGCCAGAAGGAGCCGCTGATGCCCTACATGATCGTATTAAATAGCTAGCTACACTAATTCACCACAGGTACCCTTTAACGCAGTAGTTTCAACAGAATAGTACAAAAAGTACTACATGTACGCCATCAGCTCAGGACAGAATACTGTATTAAAATTATCAAATGTTTCAATCAAAGCACTAATTCGAGATTCTTTAAGAATACAAGAAAGGGCAAAATTAAAATATTTATATTTTACTCTTAGTTGTATTCTTGTTCTGTTGTGATGTTAAAGAAAAAGTAAAACACCACTTCTTAAAAAGAAAATTTCTGTCATTTTTGTTCCTGTCTCGGGTTTACACAATAGAAATCCGCCACACAAACAAAAAAAAAAAGCGAATGGCCGAACCAGCACTTGAAGTCTCTTTCTCTGACACAATGTAAAGGGTGTGTGGTGGATCAGAACGTGTTTGCGATCGCAGCCGTTGATGTGTGCGAGCTGACAGTTCTCCTCTTTAAGAGTCTCCTCTAAGCATGCACGAACAGCACTCAGGGTCCCACTGAGAGCACACACTTTTTTGCTTTTAACAACCATTAATATTGAATAAGCTCCCTAAAAGAACCTTATTCTCCAGGTTCTCCAACTTTATATCCATTTCTTATCACAACCCAAAGCACGGCGTAACAGCTGAAAAACAGGAAATCAGAACAAATCAGTGGAACAGCACCAGATGATAAAACATGGGGGATTAAACAGGAACTCTCACTCATCCCCATGCTCAGCTCATTCATCCGACAGCAGGACGAAAAATAAACAAGGCCAGCAAATAGAAATCAGGCCCTTTTAGGGATTAAAAATAAGGTCCATGCATGTTCATAATGACAGGCGTGCGTTCCTAGGGAAACCATTAATTCCATGGACGCGCACCAGGAAGATGATCAGTCAGTGAGCATGAGGTGGAGGAGTGTCTGGGTAATGAACTTTTCAGTTCCCAAAATCTGGATTTCTTTTTCCAATTAAATAAAATTGCATCAATTTGATAATATATATATTTTTTTTTGCATTGGAGGCTCAGGTGCCCTGCACTTCTACTTAAGGAAGTATAAATGACCAACCTGCAAAAAAAACCCCACCTAATACTATTATTCAC
The DNA here is from genome assembly GCA_039654325.1 of Tandanus tandanus. NCBI lineage: Eukaryota > Metazoa > Chordata > Actinopteri > Siluriformes > Plotosidae > Tandanus > Tandanus tandanus. The sequence goes on along the minus strand of JBCNYH010000027.1, from coordinate 35,222,980 downwards.
CGTCCTTAATTTTGATTATGGCCATATCCATTTTATTCTGGGGGGGGGTATATAATTTCAGTCATCAATTACTTTGGTGTGAGTATGAATGATGTGTGTGTTGACTCTGCAATGGTCTGGCAAGCTTTTCAGGGTGCACCCCGCCTTCGCCCAGAGTTGGCTGAGATAGGCTCCAGCATCTCCTTGACCCAAGTAGGATAATGAATGAATGCTGTCCAATTACTCCAGTGATCCTAAAAAAAAATCCCCGCACTGGAGGCAACCCAACCCAAAGGTCATGCAAATCTAATGAACACATTTCCGAGCACAGGGAGGCTTATTATAAGGGCTGTCAGTTTTATAACCTGCACTGATCCACTGATGTGGTTACTGTGGAAAGAAGGGAAGGAAAGAAAAGGAAAGAAGGAAGCATAAAATGAATAAATCTCAGCACTGCTCTCCACTAGCGCGGTGTGATCAGACATGGCGACCTCCATCCTGAGCTGGTGGTGAGGGATCCAGGGATCCAGGGACTCTTACCGGAGTGATCTGCCGGTCCTCCCCCGTTGCTGAACAGGGAAGAGTACAGGTGAGGGTAGGTTTTCTCCAGTGCCACACACAGGGCCAGGAAATGGTCGCTCTCCTTGTTCATGAGCATCTTCAGCAGCTGGTCCACTTTGTCGGAGCTGGAGGAGCAGTTCTGGTCCAGCTCGCGTGTGTCCCGCTCGCTCAGGCTGCCGGATTGGGCGAGCAGCTCGATGAGGCGCTGCGCGTCCGGGATGGACTGCACCAAGTTCTGGTGGCACTGCTCTAACAACTCTTTGTGCTTCGGCTCCATTGCACACTTCGCGCAGTTCCTTAGCTAACTGGCTAAGCTAGCTTTCTTGTTATGTCTGCGGAGACGGTGACCTCGACTCAAACCCAACAGAACCCCCCTCTCTCCCGGTAACCAAGCAGGAACTCCCTTCCTTCTGGTCACTTGTACGACTGAAGCGACTGTGCCATGACATGCGATGGCTTAATGCAGCAGTTGGTGGTTACACCGAGCGAAAAGGCACACGAAGCCATATTTGTTGCCTAAGGCTGTTGACTGCACTGAACACAGAGCGACTACACTTCTTCAGCTCACTTACTTTCTAACCACTTCTTTCCTCTTCCGCCGCAATTCCCTGAGCAGCAGCATGTCCGACCACTTTTATAATTTCTTCCTCGCCATTTATTCGGTACCGGGCCGACTTTATTCCTCGCGAAACTACCGTAACTGTTGGCGTTCTCGACTCAAACTGTAAGCTCCGCCATGTCTCTCTCGGCAGCTCAGTAGCTGCTGCCCGCTGTCAATCAACCCGCTCCACAATAGCCATGTAAGGTAAAAGTGGGCGGGACCTTCCACAGACACACCTGATTTCTCGGAGTGGGCGGGTACTTTTACTCCACAAATGTTATTTAACTTTCCAACAAACTATATTTTAGTCATGGGGTGAAGGAAGGAGTTAAAAACAGTGAAATACGTGGCCATTTTCCACTCAGAGGGACAGGGTGCTGTTAAGGCTTTTTAGATATGGGATTTCAGAAGGGCAGGAACTAAAGCATGATAATGGATGACCATCAACAAAATATACATTCAACATCCACTTTACTAGCATGAACAAGTCTACTGGTCTGCACTTTCATGCACTTATCTAATTAGCCAATGATGTGGCAGCAGAACAATGAAAAAAAAAAAACTATATATATATATATATATATACTGCTCAAAAAAAATAAAGGGAACACTAAAATAACATCCTAGATCCGAATGAATGAAATATTCTTATTAAATACTTTGTTCTTTAGATAGTTGAATGTGCTGACACAAAAATTATCAATGGAAATTAAATTTATTAACCCATGGAGGTCTGGATTTGGAGTCACACTCAAAATTACACACTACAGGCTGATCCAACTTTGATG
>JBCNYH010000027.1:35186353-35198853 GCA_039654325.1 Tandanus tandanus | reverse complement strand
TCTCTGATCTCTGCATTGGAGCGAGAGGACAGAATCTCGATGAGACATGCCTCGTCAGTCCCTGCTCCCTGTTCAATACAATAAACAAAAGTTAAATAATTAATCAATCATTCATGTTCACATCCCTTATACTCCATAATGTGCTTAGTTTCTAAACACATTTATGGTGCACTTATAGCTACTTGTCAGCAGGCATAATATTTCTTCCTCCTGATGCAAATTCATTTCAAAATGAAAATAAATGATCATAAAATTTGTGTTAGAAATATTTTTCATTAGAAATATTTACGACTTTATTTTTAAATGAACTTTGAAAACAATACTCTTCCAATTTTTACTTTGTACACACTGCAGCATTCAGGACTGCCCACCCTTACTGTAAAACAAATATATTATAATTATTCCACTTATACCGCAGCAATGATTTATTTAAGATAATTTATTAAAGAATTAAATATTTATCGGCACATTAAATATGTGAAACAACTGTGATACAGGGTATAATCTGTGATCACATACATTATAGCAGCTTCAAACAGACTCTCCCAGTGTCTCTTAAGGAAAAAAAACCCCTCAAAACATCTAAAAATGATAATACAAATAAGGGGGAAATACAAAGCCAGATGACACAAAAAAACCCTCCATGCCGACAATGGCAACTCTCTCCATAAATGTCTATATTATACAATTATGTCTGATTCTTTTCAAATAGAAAAACCTTTGTTTATTGTTTGGTTTAGATTATGTTTAACATCCGTAATCAACATGTGGGAATGGTCACTATAAAACCCATTATGTAATAAAATGCGGGTCAGTGCCAGTGTAGCAGAATGGTAATCATTGGTTTTCTGACCAATCAGAATAAAGAATTCAATAATGCTACAGTAAAATGAAACTAACGTTTCATTTTTTTCCCTCCCACAATATTTAAGTGAAATTATATACAGACCTTGATGGCCTCTTTCAGCTCAGATGCATCAAACTGAGCAGGAGTCTTTAACATGGCCAAAACCAATTTCTCAAAGTTCCCAGAAAGCTCAGACTTCAAATCCTTAACCAGGTCCTGAAAAAATGGCATTAATGTTAAAATATTAAAATGTTCAGTGTATGAAGTATAAAGGCAGTTAAGCATTTATGAAAGAGTAATAATGTCATATAGGCATACAGAAGTTTCTTACAAAAAATTTGATAATTACCTTCCCATAGGAAGTCTTGTATGCAACCAGCAGAGGCACACGCTGCCTGTTAGAACGGCTTCCAAGAAGATTAATTATAGCCTGCTCATCAGTACCTGTTGAAATGGGTCAAATTCAGATTTCAGGAACCTCCCATTGTCTGTGCAAACTTCTACCTTTTAACAAATTAGCAAAACCCACAATGGTCCTTATTTAGCAAGCTAATGTAGAGACCAACGCAACTCAACATCTACAAGTACAGAGCTAAAGCGGGGGCATATGGAAGAAGAGAACCAACTGCTCAGAATAGTCAAAGTTATTCACCAAAGCCCTTCATGGCCTTCCTAAGAACTTCTACATCTCTTAGTGGGTCTGCTCCAGGAGAATCTGTAATAGTTCCCCTGAATCCACGCTAAACACAGAAACAATAATGAAAAAGAAGAGAACAAAACAAAATGACAGGTTTATACAAAATCACTGGCTCACGAGTAAATTTAAAAAAATAAAAAAAATAAAAAAAGTATTTGAGTTTGGTAAAAACGCATCGTCTTACATTAACAACAGGAACCGCTGGAGCTCCTCCATATGCTGGCATGGACGGATTATTAACAGGCATATTTGGGTAGTTAGGTGATGGACCTTGTGGGTAGCCTGGCATGGATGGATTGGCTGATGGGGCTTGTTGGTAGCCTGGCATGGAAGGATTAGGTGATGGGGCTTGTGGGTAGCCCGGCATGGATGGATTAGGTGATGGGGCTTGTGGGTAGCCCGGCATGGAAGGATTGGGTGATGGGGCCTGTGGGTAGCCTGGCATAGGCTGGCCCGGAACTGGCCCTCCTGGATAGCCCATTCCTGGTCCCTGGGGCATGGCTCCTCCTGGCTGAGGGGATAGGCCAAAGGGCTGTTGGTTAGGGTAGGGAACAGGACCCCCTTGAGGTGCTTGAGGGAACATGGATGGATTCTGTTTAAATCCACGCATGGCATCAAAGATCTCATTTGCCTGTGATGAAAGGATTTAAAAGCAATAAAAAGAACACAGAGCAAAGTGCAAGCTGGACAATTCACAGAAGGACATGCAGTGGATGATAAAACATACACAGCTTAGAACTGATCACATGGACAGACATGCAATTTGAAATGATTATAGAAGCATTATGAGATAAATCTGGGCTCCTGTAGTTTCTGATCTTGTGCCTAGCAAATGACAACACTGACATCTATGAATAATTTTCAAAATTGTACAGCTATCATACTGTGGGACCTAAATTTAGTTTAATGGTTATGGTTTTGTGTAGAATGGCTAGAAAGGTAAGGCACAGAATATTAGTCTTAACATACTGTATATTTATGAATGTACATCAGCCATACACAAGATAAGTTATGCTTTTTATGCATTATTAAATTTCATCAGGTACTGTAGTATATTTAAAATTAAGTAAGAGCTATGAATCAAATAGCAACACAAGAAGGAAGCGACAGAAATCTGTTCTGAGCTACAGGATGAAAAGCATAATCATGAGGGAAAAGGAAAATAAATGCATGAGCAGAAAGATGATGGATGATTATCACTTGATAACTGCACAAAAGCATATAGTAACTGGATGGCAGAGAGCACAGAGATTACATTTAGACGGAAAGGTTTGCAGTTGTGCCATAATGACACTTAGTAATGTTTTCATATTGAAAGCAAAGATTAGAGGTCAACCTGCAGTTATCAAGCGAGTATGTATGAGGATGAAGCTGTGCTTTTAAGGGGAAATGCAAGAAAATCTGTGGCTGAGAATTATTACATATATTTAATCAACACCAATGAATAAAGACCTTTTACTAAATGCATTGTGTTTTAAATAACTCTTTTACATGATCTTAATCCAATATTAAGAAAATCACTGAGAAAAACAAGTATGCAAAAAAAAAGGTTCGGTAAGCAGCTTAACTCATAAATAGAATTCCAAAAAAGATAATTCTCTTACGTGCTTCAAAAGCCATTGACTGTATAATAAAAAATACAAATATGAAATTCAATATGTGTCAGATTACTCTGTAAAGTGTAATCAGCAGTGTGATGATTGATCTGTTTGCAATTCTTTTCCATTACACCAGAATTAAACAAATTTATGACAGGAAACAATGTATTAAAAAATAGACCACAGGATGCAGATGCTCCTGCCGAAAGGACCATTTCATAATACGCCAATATAGAACAAGCATAGCAAGTTTGAGAACCCCGGCTTCAGCGTGCGGCAAGTAAATGTCCGGAAACCTAATATACAGGGTTGCCTCCGTGACCTTGAAAACTATGATCAAGGTCACTCACACAAACTCAACCTAGCACTCATAGTAGTGAGCCAGCATACCAAGTTTAAAAGCCCCTGCTTCAGCTCGCGGCAAGTAAATGTCCGGAAACTAAAGTTTGACAGACAGAAAGACAAATGGACGGAACCCATTCCTATAGCTGCTGAGGGGCAGAAGCTGATAAAAATTCATTGCTGAGGTTACTCCGCAACATCCACCGCATTTTCAGTTAATAATTGGTAATTTAAAAAAAACCAAAAAAACAACACAATCTGGCTGTCTAGAGAGTGTGGAATTTTTTTTAACAGCATGGCTGTAACATAAACAATAGCTTTACAATTATATGCTTGTTCTAATACATTACTGCTTCCATTGTAACAGCTCATACACAGGGACTTGGTACGATGGACAATTCATATAAGCTAACAGCAATGATGTGTTCAGGTTTGTTTGTAAAATGTAAATCTGCTCCCCCCCCCTAAAAGAAAGAATACAGAAAGCCTGTAGAAGGAGCAATTCAAAGCAAGCACTGGCAGGAATAATCTTGTCTTGTGGAGATACCATGATATTAAATGTAAATACAAACAGTTAAAAAAAATGCACCAAGTCCTTCATTGATAAATTTAGAACTGTAAATTTTGAAAAAATGTTGTCGCACAATTATGGTACATGGCATGCATTTATCTACATTTCTGTGTTGTATCTAATGTGTAAAAGCTTTTAGATTTACATCACAAGCTGCCAGTTTTTAATGGGTGTCTGCAGGAGTGGACTCTTGAAGGCACATTTGAAAATAAAGTGAAAATGGCAAAATTCAGTAAAATTGATTAAAAATACAGTAGTTTTATATAGCAAATTTACCTACAACGTTAAATAATCTACTATTTCACACCATGATATTACTGAAAATAATCCGCAGTGCATAAAACCACATCACACCACCCCAACACGGACTTTTGTATATAACAACAGCACAGACTGTTGAGTCTTATTCCTTACATAATCCACACAAAGTACAATGAATCCTAGCAAAAACAGAACATAATGGTCTACTACAGTATCTGTACTGGATTATCACTATGATGAAACTTACCATTGCCGGCAAGTTACTTGGGTTAAATCCAGGAGTTCCAGGAGCACCAGGAGCTCCCCCCCATCCACCTGCACATACACAGCAAGCAAAATATAAAACAGGAGGTTTCAAATTCCATTGAAGAAGGTAAAGTTCTCTTAGTAAAGCTATATTTTAGCTAAATAAATGAAATATATTACAGTTTTTGTTGCTCATCACAATCAGTTTCTGCTCTTACAACTATGTTCAAGTAACAGCTGCTGTACTGCTCTTTTATAAGACACAGCAGTCAGGTTGGGAAAACAAGCCACATCTGATCAAACCATCTGATGTTCAAAGATGGTCAGTCACTTCCTCCAACTCAAATCCAAAACCACAACCCTCTAAATGTTTTCGACTTCACTTTGGTATCATCTCGTCATGAAGATGACGACTGTAAAGAGCTTCAGGCTGTAAAGAGCCTCGACTGTAAAGAGCTTCAGGATGAAAACATGCTGATGTGTTCCATTGGTCCTATTTCAATGTTTTAACTGATAAATAAAATAATATTATTTGCAAAGTTTGTTTTACCTTTATTATGCAGTTCACTTCTATGGGATATAAATAAGATAACATTTTGCAGTTTTAAAGATTCACTTTTTTTAATGGCCTTTATGTCACAGATTTGTATTTGAAATTCTAATATAATTTTGCATGGTCATTTTGCACCTGTTGCAAGATAGAGGCATGAAATAGCATCTCATGCGATGGACAAAGACATCAGACTTACATATATTCATATCAATAATCTCTATCCCCTGGTTTATTAATAATATCACTGAAACAATTGGGACCCCATCCTATCAAGAAATAATGCATGTAATATAACAATATTAATTTAGAAACTATGGGACTTGAGAGCTTCGATCAAAAACATTATGTTGGCTCCCAAGCGGCGCATCGACCAGGTGCATGACTATCAACCCGGAGATCTCAAGTTCGAATCCATGTTGATGCCACAGCCATCCGTGACTGGGAGTCCACGGGAGCTAATTGGCCGAGCTCTCACGGGAGGGAGGGATGGCATACTCTCACTTCCCTGTCACTCACAGCGATCACCAGCCAATCATGGGCGTCTGTGAACTCATTCGTACAAGGGGTCGGATAGTTCTTGTGAACCGTGTAATGTGTAACTCTGAGAATGTCGTACCTGAAGGTAGGGGAGGAAAGGTTCCTGATTGGCTTGGGTAAGCACCAGGCTGGGGCGGGTATCCCCCTGATTGAGGTGGATAACCACCTGCTTGAGGATACCCGCCCGCTGCAGGAGGATACATTCCAGGCTGGGGAGGATATCCACCACCCTGAGGAGGATATCCACCACCCTGAGGAGGATATCCACCAGCCTGTGGAGGGTAACCACCAGCCTGTGGAGGGTAACCACCAGCCTGAGGAGGGTAACCGGGATAACTCATCTTTTATTCTGGAACAAAGACAGGATAAAATCTGTTATATGTTAGCACTATGATATAAGCCATGGCATTTGGTTGATAAAACAGCAGTGAAAGTGAAAAGTGATTAAGAGCAACTCATCATCTATGAAAAATATGCTGTATGATCTCTAATACAAAAATCTCTATTTTTCCCTTTACTGGCTTCAAACAAAAGCAATGTTACATTTCCTGCATATAAACATGTTGATAATTAAATTGATCACTTACTGATATTGACATGGTTATAATGCCTTAGTGAACTTCTAATGTACAACTTAACTGCTTATCTCCTGATATTTAAACCCATGCAGAAATTAAGGTGTGAAAAAGACAGCATGTGTTATAGAAAACCAAAAACATTATTTTTTCAATCAAATTTTTTTTTTAATAAAAATACATTTCTAAAGTAGTGATTGGCTTCAGGAATCGGTCAGTTGATTTGAAGTCTAAACCTGACCAAAATACATGCCTCTATAAATGCTTTTAATGACAGATAAATTATCAAGACATAAGAATGATGATAAGAGATTAGAAAGACAGTTTATTACAGTGTCTTTCCACGGGTGATCACCTCTCCCCAATTAAAAATATCAAAGTCCCCAGCTGGAAATATCAATTGAAACACACCCTTAACAGATTTGCATAAATCATTGGACTTTTACTTGCTGTGTTTTTCATTAGTTACTACTGCAACTGACAGCTGATAAGGAGGTCCAATATGGCAGTTGGTGACTTCAATGATTGTGCATATCTTAGGATTGGAAAAACTAACTTTTTAACTTATACAAGGTAAATGAAAAGATGGATTAGGCGAAGAAGGCGGCATAGTAAATAGGCTGCTTTGTGCTTTAAATGCAATGGATTGGGAGGGGCTAAAAATAGTACTGATACTAGCCACTAGGATCACTAGACATCCGCTGGGTTTCAATGTAATACTCCTCCGGCTAATATTTACAGTCTCTAACTTTAATACAAGTTAAAACAAGAAGGAATTCAGTAATGACCGTAATGTTTCAACACATAAGCTGCTCTTGCAAGCGAACTTTTTAACTAAACAGTACACAGTTATAGATTTAGATAGAAATTATGATTGCACTATCCAGTGTCACCCAGCAAAGCGAACGGTTTTTTTTTTTAGTCTGGTTCCTCTCAAGGTTTCACCCCTCATACTGTCTGCAGTGTTGGTTTTTGTAAGCATTCGCACTTTCATATGCTAAAAATCTGGTTTCAGTTTAGGTCCTCACTGTGTCTACGAATGCTACAAAAGCAACCAGCTATGCAGCTTGGTCTTGACTTGGACATACACTCATTATTATAGTTTTGCTCTTCACCCCCTGCACCTCTGGCAGACTCTGAAACTTTGTGTCTCCTCATGTCATGTATCAATCAGTTTCACTCACACATGGTAACATGGAAAATCAGTTTGCACAGTTGCACATGAAAGTTACAACCAGAATTTGTAACATCCGTAGATCATTTTTAACCTTTTAAATTTGAGCTTTTCTAGTATTGTACAGCTAAAAGTTGTTGTTCAGTTTGCAAATATTAGATTACAACATTTATTTTAAAAAATGTGTTACATGTATTACTAAGATCACTTATAAGATATGCTTTTGAATTTTAGGTCTAACATATTATTCAAATTATGACAGTAATACTTAAAATACAATTTAGGTAAGATGCACTCTTAATATATGATGTATTAGTAGCCAAATGAAACAAATCACTGTATGATCTGCAGATGCTACCTTGGTCTACGGACGCTACAGATTCATTGATCATTTTGGCTAAAGTCTGTGCAATACCAATATATAAATAGCTGATAAAGAGTCCACACAAGAAGACACTTGCTCACATGACAAAACATTACTTATACTTATATGCAAAAACATATCCACACTACCATATTTTATTTTATTGTATCATGACTACACCATCCTACACTATTTATATTACTTATAATACTTTACATTAGTTTACTAATTATGCTGTATTGACTGATTGGTACTTTACTTCACTTCTGTTATCATCCTGAAATTTGTTATTGACCTCTGCCTACTACTACCTCAGTGTCTTCAGTGTTTCTTATTTTTATATTTCTATTGCTACATTCTGGAGCAATAGAAATATAAAAATAAGACGTCCATCCATGTATGTATGTATGTATCTATCTATCTATCAAGAAACAAAAACTATAATTCTTCTCTTGCTGTAGCTGCCATACCCAAGAAGGAAAAAAAATAAAGAAAAATTATAATGAAATTGTCCATCAGAACTTGACTTCATACCTCATGACATTTAGTTTGGGGCGGAATAAAAATTCAGATTATAGATTAATACAGTACAGACAATTATAAGTGCAAAGGGTTGATAAATAGAAAATCCATTGGCATTTGGCTAAAGACATCTTTTTCAAGTGACTACAAATAACAGATTTGTAAAAAAAAAATTTATAATAATAATAATACCTTTGTTGAAATGCTTAAAAATTCATGGAACAGTTTGTTCTAAAAACAAGAGGTTCATTTATACCCATGTACTACAAGATTTTAACAATGTAAATCGCATATTAAAATTGTGTGTTAGACCAGTATAACATGGTGAATTACATATTTTCCATAAGATTGGAGAGATTCCGCTATCCAGAATAAATATACTTCTGTAAAGCTGCTTTGAGACAATGTCCACTCTTAAAGCACTATACAAATAAAACAAAAAGTTAAAGATAATAACTATACATGACATTTGTGAGATACACATTAAAGGTTACTAATGTTGTTAAGTGTAAACAAAAACTAAATTAAAAATAAATAGATAAAGTCAATTTAAAAAAGATCCCAACTTGTAACAGCATGTCACTTGATCCATACACGACATTCTACTCTCATTTATGGCTAATTTCTCTCTGCTTTATCGAGATTCTGTCACTGGAAATGTCCACCCAACATAAATGAACCTGGTTACTTTGCATTTTATTGCCAAGGTGGCCTGGTGATGAATATACACAATTGTGTAAAGGAAGCGTAGTCCTTCCTTTAGCAACTAAATATAACCAACATATGCTGACAGGAGGCTTTCATCCTGTCATAAACTTGTAGAAACCGGCTGAAGGTCAGCAAATATTCAGATGAATAGGTGAACTCTGTACACGACAACACACCTGAAATCCAGAATTCTGAGCCTTACATGCACTACTTTAGCCTTTGGACAACTTTAGACAAACGTTTGAATATCAGATCAACTGTTTCAGGAGATGGACAGAGTGTTTGAGACATCCATTTCAACTTCAAAAGAGTCATTTTGTCATTTGTATTTGATAAGACTGATGAAACTTGGCTTCATATGTTGGATCTAAATAATTGTGTTTTGTATTTTTGTAGTGCACACAGACTTGGAATGAACTTTATCCAATAATTTTCCCAGGTTTGTTGAGATCAGCATGAACAAAGTGAGAGACGTGAGAGGTGCCAGCTTTCCCTCAATTCATAGCATGAATTGCTTCATTTATTAACAGTTCCTAATACGAATGAACCTAGTTTTAATACCTTTGTCTACATATGTTGCCAATTTAATGTTCTAGCTACCTACTTGTCCTGGGTAAAGAATCCAAAATTTAGCATTAGCTTGCTCCTTAAGTTAAGCTTTTGTTGCTTGTGTGAAAAACTTTGAGTTGTTGTACAACATTAACATTAATTCACCTTGTTAAATGGTAATATCTTCTTTGTCTTATTACAGCTCATAAGTTATACCTTAATGTTAGTATGTGTTTCCTGAGCCAAGTATACCTTATGCAAGATGTACTTTTGTAAGATTAGTCTGAAGCTCTCTTAGCCATCTCTTATCCATGACGTCAGCTCATACCGCAGCTACACATCTAGGTACATCAAGCTACACAAGCTGTTATGCTAAATGCACATTACTGACTGTTAATAGCTGCGAACGTTGCCTAATCAAGATAATAACAACAGTTAATAACAAAGGTTTTTCCATGCAAAGAATAAAATTGTAGGCTGTGATAAAATAGATGCATGTTGCATTTTATTGAACTCGTGATTCCCTTTATCCTCAAATCCTCAAATCAATCAGGTTGCAAACTATTAGAGGCTAAATGGGTAGGAGCCAATATGGAAATTATTATGATGGGCAAAACCAAACTGTGATGGTGATTCAACATGCAGTTGTGTGAAATCATAGATGATGCCATCAGCAATTTACTAGCATATGTTAATTGTTTTATCCAGAAAACGTCTGCCTTGTAGACCTCACATCCAAAGTGCAATATAAAGAAGTTTTGCCTCCCACGGCAGCAAATTCCAACACAGGTCCTGCATTCGTGTCCTGTGGTCAGCGAGGGTGTTACTGTGTGGAGTTTGCATGTTCTTCCTGTGTTTGCCTGAATTTCCTCAGAGTGCTCTAGTTTACACAGTCCAAAGATATACACATTAGGTTAACTGGCTATTCCAAATTGCCCCTAGGTGTGAATGTGAATAGATGTTTTCACTAGAGAACAGGTTCTGCAGGGAGCTTGCATCCCTTGCCGGTAAAAACAAACACTGAACGATCAGTGCCTACAGAATGCAATATTTTGAAACATTCCTGCACTGTTTAATTTTATAATGAACACTATTTACTTACTGCTTACTTGCACTTTCTTTACATCGTTTTCCTACTGCTATTGTAACTAGTGGCTTTCTCAGGCTGGGATCAATAAAATTATCTTACATAACGTTATCCTATTCTCAAGCCACTGATGTCACGCAACGTTACACATAGAAGGAATACAATAAACCAATAGAGCTTCCCGACCTGGACACTATATACAGCAAAAGGTACTGGACCAGGTCCAAGAAGATAATGAAGGACCTCAGCCACCCCAACAATGGACTCTTCTCTCTGTTGCGGTCAGGGAAATGTTTCCATTCCTTGAAAGCAAACACTGAGCGAATGAGGAGGAGCTTCTTTTTACCGCAGGACATTCGGGCCCTTAACCAGAACACCTAGAACCTGGACTTTGTAGACCTACCATACACATGATCATTACACTCTACCTCAGCTGATTGTTACACACAAATTGCACTCCCTGTACACCTTGCACTACTCTACACACAAAACAACCACACACACTGGACACCTTTGTGTGCATACTGCACCGACACTTTACACACCATAGTATTTATTGTCACTACATTTATATTTCATATTTATATTTGACTTTTAACTATTGGTGCTTTTTTTTTTTCTTCCAAATAGTTATTGATATTTTATTCTTCTTGATATTGATAGTTTTTCTTCTTTAAATATAGGACAGTCGAAATAAGCATTTCATTTGTACTGTGTATGATTTTGTATGTGACAAATAAAATATGAATTTGAAACCGCCTCTTAAGGGATAGTTCAGGACACAGACATAACAGGGCTGTCAAATTGTTTTTGTGTAGCTGGAGAGCCACTAAATGTAGCAAGAACCTATGTTCTCAAGATGTCATCATTACCGTTGACCATCGTAAAAAAATGACACCGAAGACGACGCTGGATTGAATTGCCTAAAAGGGAAACTCTGAAAATGTTTGCATGTGTAAGTTTACAGAAACTTGCACACATAACACAAGAGAATAAGCTGCGTTGAGCTCATGGCTTTTGACATTTGCATAAGTATGGAGCTCCGGTATGACAGGTTTCCCCCATGGCTATACTATAAATGTTACTCGATTCATTAATAATAATAATAATAATAATAATAATAATAATAATAATAATTAAGCTAATTGCATATTAGGCGAATTGCCTGTTCTAACTTGCTCCTAGATGTGAGTATGAATGGTTGTGTGTGTTTGCCCTGCAATGGTCTGGTGAGCTGTTCAGGGTGTACCCCGCGTTCACCCAGTGTCAGCTGAGATAGGTGCCAGTCTTCCTGTGACCCTAGAATAAAGCTGTTTGGAAAATGAGTGAGTGAGTGATTCATGGGATGGAACAGGGGTATTTTTTACTCTGTCCTGCGATTGAGACAGTTTTTTTTTTTAATTTTATCTTGTCATGAAATGGGAATTGTGCAGAAGTATATTTTTTAAATGCTATGAGATTGAGACAGGAATATTTCAGTGGGAGTGAGATGAAAAATCCACTCCTGTCTCGTCTCACTGCTCATAATGTACTGAAAAACAGATAGGTAAACTGGGATAGTAATTTTCTTAATGGTGTGATTTAAAACTAAAAATCTGTTTTATACACACACACACACACACACACACACACACACACACACACAGGGGTGGAATTTAGCAAAACTAGGCTACTGGCCAACAGGACTAGTGAAATTATGAAACTACTAGTCCTCCTTCATATGTACTGGTCATGAACATTATATCTTCTTTGCCTACTGGATTTGTATGTATGCCTTTTATATATGTATTTATGTATGTATGTATGTATGTATGTATGTCCCAGTTCTCTTCAGGATGAAACTATGATGATGATATATTAGTATTAGAG
>JBCNYH010000027.1:35136814-35149631 GCA_039654325.1 Tandanus tandanus | reverse complement strand
TATATATATCATTATATGCAATTAATGTCATTGTACTGTAATGTACTAATAATCATTACTCAAAGGATTCAAACTTTATTTGAAATCAGCACTTATTAAGGCATTAATAAAGAAATTGTGTGGTGTATTGATATAGTATGAAATTTCTGCCATGCAGGCCTAAATGGGTTTAGGCTGTAATTAAAATTTCTTTATCTTTTATTTCATGTAGCTCCCCAGACATTGTAGAATTCTGCAGCTTTAATTAGCTGCTGTCATTTCTGCCTAGATGCCATCATATTCTGCAGGGCTGAAGGAATGACTTTTAATGAAGTGAATATTGCATTATTGGCTCTCTGTTGCAGGATATACTTGCCTGCATGGTGAACAGCACGGTGTCAAGCAGACCTCCTGTCACGCTGCGCCTTGTGTTTCCTGCCAGTCAGTGCGGTTCACTTATCGGCAAAGGAGGCTCTAAAATCAAAGAGATCAGAGAGGTAGACACAGTCTTTAATCCGATACCAAACAAAAGAAAGGCAATTAAAGTTACGAGGCAGTCCCATGATGTTCATGACATCACTTTTTTGAACACTTTGTTCTATATTTTTTGTTTGAATGCCCAGCAGAAACACTTTGACTTAATATGATTAATTGTTCTCATCAAAGCAGAGCTTTGGTGTTTCTGAGCAAAGGGCTGCTCCACTAAGTCTACAGATACACACAGTGCCCTTTTTGGCTTCAGTTTCAAACACAAAATAATATCTTTTTTTTTTTCTTCTTTTTTTTTTCCAATTATCAGTTCACTTTTTGACTAGAAAAAAACCCAAAAACAAAATGTCAGATGTTGTGGTAACCCCTGAAGAAGCTTACTTTCCCAAGTGTATTAACTTTTGACAGGAGAACAGTGCCGTTTGTTGCAAGAATTGTGCTTCTGTATGTGAATTTCACAGGATAAATTTAGCTGTCCTCTCTATTCAGGGCTGAGGCGGGTGAACTGGTTGGTTGAATTCCCAGTAGATTTGAATGTCTAGGACATGATGAGGCGCCAAAGCAAAAATAGATTCATATTTATATGAAGTATCTAAATAGGCTGGCCTAAATAACAACACACACTGTGACAATGCCCAATCAAGACATGTACAGAGCTGCTATTCGGAATGTCCCTATGTGATAAAGCAAAGCAGTGAGAGATATAATACAATACCATGAAATAATACAATGAGATGTCATTTGTGTATTTAAGAAAATGTTGTTTTTATTAGCCATCTTACATACTGAGCTCATGTGTTACATATTTGCATTATCAGCTATGTGTGTTAGACTACAGGTGCACAGGTGCAGGTAGCAGGAGACTTACTACCGGAGTCTACTGAGAGAGCAGTGACCATCTCTGGCACCCCCAATGCCATCACACAGTGTGTGAAACACATTTGCACCATCATGATGGAGGTGAGTGTGAGTCTTATGTTCATGAAAGGTCCTCACAAGGACAGTAAGACAAATATTGTGTGTGTGTGTGTGTGTGTGTGTGTGTGTGTGTGTGTGTGTGTGTGTGTGTGTGTGTGTGTGTGCGAGCGCATGTACTTTTACTTGCTACCTAGTGAGGTTGAGAATATGTTTTTAAACAACAAAGTGAGAACATTTTGGCTGGTCCTCACTTCTTTAAAGGGGTGTTTAAGATTTGGTTTTAGGGTACAAGTTGGAATAAGGTTTGGTTTAGGTTAGGATAAGGGTTGTGGGGTTAAGCATTTAGTTGTGATAGTTAAGGTTAGTGTAAGGGGCTAGGGTATGCATTATGTCAATAAATGTCCCAACAAAGATAGAAGTGTAGGATCGTGTGTTTGTGTATGCGCTTGCACGCGTGCGTGTGTGCGTTTGTCTGTTACGTTGTGGGGACCTAAATCAGTTTACAGTCACATTATGGGGAATTGTCTACCTTATGGAGACAAAATGCAAGTCCCCATAAATGATAAATGATAAAATCATTAAACTTTAAGGTGAAGACATCTTATAATGTTAGAATAAGGTGAGGGTTAGGTTAGGATTAGGGTAAGGTGAGGGTTGGGTGTAGGTTAGGGTAAGGTGAGGGTTAGGCAAGCAGAGGTTATGGTTTTTGTTAGGGTAGGTCTCCAGGAAATGTATGTTAGTCTATGTATTGTCCCCTTAAGTTATGTAAACCAGACTGTGGGTGTGCTTGCGAGTGAGTGTGTGTGTGTGTGTGTTTTAGTGTATGTGCATGTGAAATTTAATGACTACCATTTAGAGATAGATGATTTGCCTCATGCTTCAGTATTATCAAACTAAAAAAAACATTTAAAATCATTTCACCTACATCCTTCATTTGGATGTTTATTTCATTATGTTCAGTGCATGTCTTCCATGTTTCTCTCCTACCTAACATGTATACTAGCACTCTGGGCCTTCCGAGCCAAGTAATGTAGACTGTGCAGTGAAATATCGTTTTCTCTTGGAATTTGTTCAGTGTACTTCCCTTTTCTATGTGTAGTCACCACCTAAAGGACCAACAATTCCTTATCGGCCCAAGCCATCCTGCCAAGCCTCTGGTGGCAATCCCGCAGTTTTATCCCAAGCACATACAGCTCCTGTGAGTACTTCCATCCATTACACAGATCCTCTGAGCTGCATTAGTTTATGAATTCAGCATCGTTATGGATTCAGTGGCTCCAGTTAAACATTAATGGCTGCGTCCCTGCATTCTTAATGAGAAGCTATGAGTGTGGATGTTTAGGCTAATGATTTCTTTAAGATCAGTGCAGCTAAATAAATCTTTCCTTCAGTTTTCATCAGTAATACAGTCAACACAGTGGTTATAAGTTCTGTGTTCTAAGACATGTAGATAAGGCTTGCTCTGGCTTCACTGAATTGCAGATCCAGGACTGACTGTTTTGATCAATACAATAGGAGAATCTCAACAGACCTTTTTCAATTATTGTTTTTTCAGCCTATATGCGGCATACTATTCCATTCTAATCTATTCAGTAAATGAGAATAGTAGTCTGTGTGTGAGTGTGTGTGTGATTGTACAGTGTATGATGGTTTAAATTTTAATGTATAAAGTGCTGTGTATTGTTTAAAGGTGCTCAATCACTAGGGTAGTGGTGGTTCAGTGGTTAAGGCTCTAGACTTCTGAGCGGATGATCGGTGGTTAAAGCCCCTCTGTAAGCTTCCACTTTTGGGCCTTTGAGCAATACCCTTAACCATCAACTACTCCGGGTTCAGGGTGTCTGCCAAATGCCATAAATATGAATGTAGCGAATAGCCTATGTGTTTTAGCTTCTATTTTTAGTTCGTGTTGGCTGAATACAAAGGTTTCCAGTGAAACCACCCAGCACATAGACTTAGTATCTCTAATTCACCTGTTTTACACCATATTTTACATAGAAACAATAACAAGACCACATGACTTGCGCATGAGCAATAACCTGGCAGTGCAACACTGATTTGTAAAAAGTGGAAAAGTCTGAGATCCAGTGTTAACAAGTAGAAGAAGGCATACAATTTCAAGAGAAAGAAAACTAGTATAGCACAGTTAAACCCCTCCTCCACACATATTGCATCCAACATGTTTGAAGATACTTAAAAACATACCAATTTTTCACTGCTGTCCACGTTTGTGCTGACAGCCAATTTGTGCTTTCGCCCCACCTGATGATGGCGATGTTTACTAATAGCATTGTGTCTGGTGAAAGGGTCAATGACACTCACATGCAGGAGTAAGCAAATGGTTTCAGAAAGCCATAGTGGCTGATCATGTTTTCTTTTTGCAAGAGATAACTCTGTATTTCATGTTTATTTAATATACCTTGGAAGTGAATGGGCACCTGTCAGAGAAAGCAATTCATAAAGCGAGGTGTAAAAGGTTGACATGGCAAGCTGTTTGAGCATGTTAGGGCCCTGTATACTTTTAGTCATTTTCAGATCTGCACATCCCAGATCCCAGCTGAAGCATTAAAATGCAGCAGGTATCAGAATTTCATAAACATTAAATGAGCCAGCCCAGGTGCTTGTTGGACATATTGATCCAGTGACCCCTTGTGGGTAATACGCAAGAGAAGATTGCTACTCACAAATCTCTAAGTTAATTCTCTTGCATTCAATTGTGTCAAAGACAAAGATCTGTATTTTATCTATAAAGTGGCATTTCATTTATTCCACACTGCCTGATGTTGTTTTCTTTTGTGTAGACTTTTGCTGTTCCAGTGCAGTACACAATTCCTCCCCAAGACGTGAGTGCTAATACTGCTGTCTTATCCGAATTGTTGATCAGAGATCTACTCCTTAGTCATCTCTACACTTTCCCCAACCACCTTTTGCCCTTTCAACCACTGTACCATGTGCATTCCATTTTACATCTCAGTTCCTTTCTCCTTAAATTATTGACCAAGAAGTCAGTATTAATATAGCAGCTTCTCTGAATGCACAAGTGTTACAACACTGCTTCCTTTTTTTTTTAATTTTTATTTATTTATTTATTTTTAAACCTGCTATAAAACAACACTGCTTCCTTATGCAGCACCATGTGTTGATAAAACTAATTCTTGGTGTTACTAACACCTTTTCCACTATTTTTTTTTATACCCTCGAGTGTTTTCACGTTAATGTGTTAATAGAATCAGATGTGATTGCTGTCATGAGGCAGAGTTATTCTGGGCTAAGTTCTAACAAGCTTTATCAACAGTTTTAATTATGAGCATGGATGTTGGATGTCTGTTGTCTGTAGATGTGTTTTCCTCTGAAATAATTCCATTTTGATTGGCTAGTTCTAACGTCCCTTCCTGCCCTGCAGTTGACCAAGCTTCACCAGTTGGCTATGCAGCATATCCCCTTTACCTCCCTTGGGCAGAGCAACCCTACCTTCCCTGGTACGTACCCAAAGATCCCTGGGGAAGTTTTTCTCTCCCTTTGTCACTCTGTCCATTTTTCTACACCTTTATCTCAGTTTTTTTGTTTGTTTCCCCACTCTACTTTCCTGTCCCCCCCCTCTCTCTCTCGCTCTCTCTTTGTCTCTC
Organism: Tandanus tandanus; assembly: GCA_039654325.1. NCBI lineage: Eukaryota > Metazoa > Chordata > Actinopteri > Siluriformes > Plotosidae > Tandanus > Tandanus tandanus. The sequence goes on along the minus strand of JBCNYH010000027.1, from coordinate 35,144,622 downwards.
TCTCTCTTTGTCTCTCTTCATCTCTCACTCTCTCTCTCTCCCATGTGTTATTAATCACTATTGATCATGCTGAGTTTTATTTTTTTCTACTCTGAGGAAAGAGAAGCCAAATTCATGTCATCTTTTGGCCAAAGTCTTGAGATTTTCATGCATGTGTTGCATGAAACCGTTTCTCATGACTCGGTCGACTTTTATTTTGCTCATTGTCGTGTTGTGAGTCCTTACAGCATTATCGAGGCTTTATCATGGGTCTGTGTTATCTGCTCTTGTCATGTGTGTCAGCTCCACATCACCCCTAACCTTATCAGTTCCCTTCAACTCCATCCCTTTCACTCCACTACATGTTCTGCACAGCGACACACACCGCAACAGGCCAACCATGAATACTGCTATAATAAAAAGGCGCTACAGTACAAGATACTGCCTCTGGGTAGATGTTTAATTGAAAAGTTTATTCAGTGCAGTCCAAATATAATTAGGATGTTTCCCCATGTCTGGCACTGTGTAATTACAAAGCCCAAATGCTTCATATGATGTAAATTAGTGTTACTGATGCACATTATTTGACTTAGCTTTATTATATTATACTGTATATTCATCCACTTGATTTGGTCTTGTTGAATGTTGTGTGAGTTTTTGCTGTCTGTTTCCTAAATAGGTCTGGATATGTCAGTTTCACCAACTTCCCATGAGCTGAGCATACCTAATGAGGTAAGTCTCTCTGATAGCAGAACTACCCCGTGCATGAAATGCATGCATTAGCCTTTCAACTTGCTTGAGGCATAATGTGACTGATTGTCAGCATTCATGGCAGGTCACATTTCAGTAATGACCTGAGTGCCCCTGCTGTGAGACCAGTTGAGGTACAGAAGAGGTACAGAAGATGTATAAGCTAATGCCGTTGTCTCTTTTTACTGCTGCTCTCACCAGAGTGACTTTAATCTCTCACTGTGGCACAGTGGCATTTGTGGGACCGTAACAAAGTGTCAGTGGTTAATAAAGCATTAGTACTTAATGAAACTGACCAAGATGGCTTTCACACTTTCACATTTCTCACTTGTTCTGTTACCTACATCTTCACAGTAATGACAAGAAAATAGTCTGTGTGATTAGTTTGCGTGAATTTGATCATTTGCTGTGAAGAACTAGTAAAACTTTTTAAAGAATTTTATTTATATTACATAGAACTTTCCAATTAGTCATACCACATACCATTATACCATTTACTCGTGTCCTGTCTCAGCTCATAGGATGCATTATTGGCAGACAAGGCACAAAGATCAATGAAATTCGCCAGATGTCTGGAGCCCAAATCAAGATAGCCAGTGCTACAGATGGTTCAGCAGTACGTCATGTCACCATTACTGGCTCCCCAGTCAGCATCTGCCTGGCTCAGTATCTCATCAGTGCCAGGTAAGAGGACCCCTAGCAGCCAAAACACAAGCCCTCTGGCTTTTACTGATGTAGCTGTTTATTCAGCTAAAAAGAAATTGCTATTTTTAGTATATCAATATAATGAATTATTTCATGCTCCATCCTTTTGTTTAATCCCACCTATGTTTTCACCCCTCAGCTTTATTAATACTTATGAAGGCATGTGAAATCCTAGTTACTGTTTTTCTCTGTAACACTTAACATTCCCAATATTGATTTTTTTAACCCCATTTCTCTTGCTTTCCTGTTTAACGTCCACCCTCTTTTGTTCCTATTCTAACTATTAACATTGTCCTGCCTCCTTCCTTTCCTTTCCTGCCCCGTGGTGGTGGAATGTGTGGGTATGTGTTTGTGTTTACAGTTTAGAGATGGCTAAACTCAGCATCCAGGCTGCCTCCTCTTCCTCCAGTGCTACCGTTGATCTCGGCCTGAGTTTCTCCCAGTCTGCTTCTCCTGTCTCTGCCTCCACGGCCATCCTGGCTGCTCCCTCAGCCATTAGTGTTCACTCACCCTCGGCCATGCCCTCCATCCCTACTACCCACTATACTCTTCCAGTCTCCAGTCTGCTTGGCATGAAAACTGTGCCTCTGCTGGCTGTACACACTGCTGCCTCGCCGGGCCTCGCTCCCTACACCACAAAAATTCCGGCATCAGCCACCATCAAAAAATCTGAACATCAGAGGTTCGCGCCCTACTGACCACCACTGACAACCTTTCAATTATATGCTGCGTTTTCAGGTTTTGGGGCACCTTTGACAGCTTTGAAAATTTTATCCTCTTTTGTACCTTTCTGTACAATATTATGCAAATGAATAGGACACAAATGAAATGGAGCTCACACATGGAGCGATCTGATAGGTGACAGTTTGTCACAGGCACTTGAACAGGCAGTTTCATCATTATCATGCTTTAAAAGGAAAAAAATCATGGTTTAGTTTGTTTTTCTTTATTTTCTTGAAGTATATACTAAAATTTCATTATGGAGCCAGTTTTCATATGCGTCTGTACTTATGTCTAAACGAGTACACTTAAAACACTCTGTAGCGCTTATTAACCTTGCTCAGAACACACATCTCACCCAACTACATCTCACCTGTTTTGATTATGGATAAAATATGGCAATATAAACTATAAAATCTCATTTTAATTTGGTTTTCATTATGGTTTTGCATAATACTACCAAAACTCTGAAAAGAGTTTAAATGGCCTGAAAAGGGTTAGGCTATGCACCTACCTGCGCTGGGACTATCCTGACTCAATATTTTTTAAAGATAAGCCATAAAAATCTCATTCTAGTGTGTTTTTTTATACTGATGTTTCCATGTAGTATATAGTACAACAATTATGCACGTCACACTCAGTGGATGTGATTTAATTGAATCTTGATATTCCTTTGCCTGCACTATCCAGCGACATCCACCACATAGTTGCTAATTATCCATTTCCATTAACCATTTAATTTAGAAATGTTTCAGATAGTGATATTAAGCCATATACTGACACTCTATTTCTCTGTTTTATAACCATAACTAATGTGATTATAGTTATAGAAGAATGTTTTTGAAATTTTAATTAACCTTAATACGATAGTCTGGAACATGCAGGTATAGTATTCATATACTGGTCAAATATATATTTGTTCCTACAAAATATTTGTTTTTACTTAAATAGTCCAAAATAGTCTCTTTTACTGAATATATGACCTGTGTTAGCTGCTAGAAGGTAGGGGAAATTATTTCAGGACAAAAGTACAAACATTAATCCCATGTATTGTGATAATTTGTGATTTTATTGTTTATTTTCTTCTTGTTTCTATTGTTTCAAGTTAACTGTAAAAGTTGAAGATGTAACAGTTTTCACTAAGACTGTAATGGAGCAGACACTATATGTGTCACTAGCGGAAAATGCATAATATCTGTGTTAAAAGTTGGCCCTGCCTGTGTAATTCTTTCTTAGGAATTATGTAGTAGTAGTAGCTGGAGCCTCTTTAGTCATGCTGACATCCTGCAACCTTTTATTTTCCCTCTGGATTTTCTCCAGTCATATGGTATTCTTCAGTTTTCAGTATTATTCATTAGTCCCAGGTTTAATTAAATACAAATGGACACAATGTACACTTTACTTAGTCTTTACTTACTTAATCTATTTATTGTTTTTTTTTTTTTTCTTATTCACTCTTTGCTGGTTATTTATTTTCTGGTTAGTTACATGTTTTATGTTTTAATGACATTCTCCACCTCTTTTTCATAAATATGGGACTTCTTTCCATTGAAGTGAAAAGTGTTAACACAAATTACTAGGGTCCGTCCTGAGCCATAAGGATATGTCGTCATACGTTCATCTCTTCGTACATGCTTCCCGTTACATCAATTTTTCATAAATCCACTGACACAGTTGTGTCTCTCATGGAAACCTTGTCTGGATGACTCTCTGTAAAAACTCTTTTACTAAATTACAGATATTAAGTGCTGGCTATCAAGACAGGAAGTCATTTTACAGTTTTTGGTCATTCAGAATGCTGTAGTAGCTGTATAGTAAAATACAACTATAGCTGACAAATTGGGACCCTGGTCAAGTATTAAACAAAGCTATGCAGTACATTTTTGTGGATTTTTTTTTAACTTTGTAAACTCAGTTGTGATTGGGACCTTTTTCCAATTAAGCAATGACTTGTTTTGAATGAATTTAAACAAAGTATCTTGTAATTTAAAAATCTGAAAACTGATATTTGTGCTTTCGTATCAGTCAAACCTGTCCCATTTCCAACTGGTCAAAAATGCAGCTGCGCAGCTGTTGAGAGGGAACACATCTCTCCTATCTTTGTCTTCGCTGGAGGCCAGTTAAGTAGTCTCTTCTTCATGTGGTGAAATGTGTGCTTAATTAGGTTATGGTCTGCTTATTTACTTGAAAAAGCCTTCCACCTTTCTCCTTGATTTCCTCCAATAAAGTCCTTTATTGTGTTGGCAGTGTGTTTTGGGTCATTGTCTTGCTGCATGATGAAGTTCTTCATAATTAAATTACATGCATTTCTCACTATATTAGCAGACACACTGTTTTTGTAGACTGTATCCGAATTCCTTCTGATCCTATCATTATGAGTTACATAATCAATAAAGATTAGTGCTCCTGTTCCAGAAGCAGTCGTGCAAGTTCATGCCATGACTCTACCTCCACCATGCTTGAACAATGAATTTATATGTATTTGGATCATGAACAGATAATTTCTTTCTCCACAATTTGGCCTCTCCATCATTAGTGGTTGGTAGAGCTTAACCCAAGGTTCCAAAAAAAAAAAAAAGTCTCTGTATTTGCATGTTGTGGTTTGGTGTCATATTTCTGTTTTCTAAGTCTTCTTTGAATAGCGGATTATGATGGAGAAGTCAGTGTTATTTTGGGTTTTTCTTCCCAGCTTTCATGTTTCTGTCATTAACTGCTGTTGTTTTCCTTTGATGACCCTTTGGTAAGTAATGCCTGGTTGTTAGTAAACTAGTAATTTCTTCCTTTCTCAGAACATTCCAAATTGGTGTCTTGGCTATGCCCAGTGTTTGTGGAATGGATTTGATCGATTGTCCCTCTTTTCTCATCATATTTATTTCCCTGGCATTTGAAGGTCTTTAAGATCTTTACGATCTATAGAATCAGGTCTGCTGTTTTTGTCCAGTCATTTATCTTTGGTTTTGTCTTTAACTGCTTTAGTTTTATTCTTTTTTATTCATTTATTTGAAATGCTGTATTTTATTTGTCTATTTATTATTGTCTATTATATGAACAGCTTGCCAGACCAAAACAGGGCGAACACACACACACACACACACACACACACACACACACACACACACACACACACACAAACAACAAAAAAACAAAACAAAGCAAAAAAACCCAAAACATTCACACTCATAATCACACCTAGGGGCAATTTGGAACAGCCAATTAGCCTAATGTGAACGTCTGTGGACTGTAGAAGGAAACCAGAGTACCTGGAGGAAACCCACACAAGCATGGGGAGAACATGCAAACTCCACACCGAAACATGCTCACCAAACCCAGGACTAGAATCCGGGACCTTCTTGATGTGAGGTGGACATGCTAACAACTATGCCTTGGTGCCGCCCTGCATTTTACACCCTGCAGTTTTCAATGATACATGGATTGCTTAACTGTAAGCCATTTTGTTTGAAGGAAGCTTACACATCCATAGAATCATCAAGGAGAATTTTGTTATTCAGATGCAGTGATTCTCTTCTAGTAATTACATTCATTTAAACAGACCTTATTTTTGTTTTATACAGCAGTATGGTATTTGCAGAAAGGAGCACTGACGTTTTTTAACATGCTGCAGGAAATTCATCCACAAAGCAATTCACCCACAGGATCCAGAGGATTCACATTCTTGAAATGTATTTAATTGATGCATCTGTATAAGCCAGAATAACAAAACCTTTAAAATGGTAACATATCTTTTATTATGTGCTATCGCAACTTTTGTATGTACAGAATAACGACTGTAGCGCTATAGTGTTATTCTATTAAAGTAAATTGCTAGTCATGTTTTATAAATGGCTCAATCCTAATGGCTTCTTAACAAATGTCTCTGTATTGTCAGGGATTAACTTTTATTTGAACTCCTCCCCCACCTGGGAGTGATAAAGCCTGTTCACAGGTACTGCATTAACAGATTTTCTCACAGGCACCATATTTATGCACCTGCTCTGAGCAAACTATTACCTTGTTATCACTTGCTGAGTTCAGGCATCCTGTCTTGTTTTTAGCCAGCAGTGACCCTATTCAACATTGATATAACATCTTCACCTACTGAGTTATAAACACGCACACACACACACACACACACACACACACACACACACACACACACACACATGTACACACACAAACAATTCCCAGCTAAGCTGCAGAACACAACCCTAACTGCAAGCGTTACTATTCTGGAATCAGGTCTGCATACTATGCCCTGAATATTATTGAGCCGGATCGATTGTTCTAGTGTTAGAAGAATCTTTCCTTTGTGAAGAGGTGAAGCCAGAGCAAACAGCCTGAGATTGACTGAAATTCTTCTCTGCCTACATTTTTGTTTAATGCTGAATTTTTATTAATTTATTATTATTATTATTATTATTTTTAGATTGATTTTTCCATCTCACCCTATCAGAGCAGCCTTATGGAAATGATTGTAAAAGCCTGAAAAATCAATCACATTTATGCAGAAATTATGTGCTGGATGGAAAGAGATTATTTTTAAGGATATAATCACCTCACCCAAGCTCACACTAATCTTATTGAATGCAAGAGTAGTGTGCATCCTATTTAGCCTGACTCCTCATTCACAGCTTTGGAGAAATACCAATATACAGTACACCCATGTACAAAGAATGTACTAACAGCACTCCCAACTGCCATGAGTGATGACTATTATCTGGACATATTCTTGAGCGCACATACTGACAAAAAAGTCACAAAGTGAAATTTAACATAACATTTATTGTAATTACCATGAACACATAGCCATCCGTTTCTTTCTTCCTGTCACTTCATACTCAAGTCCAATCTTATAGCCACCACATGAAGTTATCTGCCTCTGTAGGCTATCTCGTGACTACTTGTGAGATACAGTGTTCTCCAAAGTTGTTAACCCCCAATACTGGGAAAATACAAATCTGTGCCTCCCAATAATATCGATTAATATGTGACATACGAGCCACTTTTATGAGCCTTGACTGTTAACGGATCGGATCCGTCTCCTACGACTTATTTTCCTGTATCTGTTTGTTAAGGAAAAGAAATGTGTGGGACCACCCTCTCTCAATTGCACATTTGGTTGCGCCCGGCCTCGGTGGCTTTCTTTGAAACACTGCTTTGACCGGCTGTGACTGACACTGTAACAGCCAGGCTAGAGGGAGGTCTGTACAGATCATGGAGGGAGTACCGTTAGCAGCTGAAAAGTGGAAAAAGCAGGACCAGCTGGCAGACATTACAGTGTTTTTCAGATTGTAAGCAACTAAATTCCTCAATAATAGTGCTGTTGCCAACGTGAGTGCGCAATTTGTTTAATTAATGTGAAAATATGTATCGTGTTGAAGTGACTCAGCAAAGCTAGAATGAAGATATAGGCAAATAAAACTATAAGGTAGGCTATCTGCTTCCGCCTCCGAGGCGAACTACGTTTGTGTGAATCAATGCGCCCCTCCTGCACGCGCACAGTCACAGAGCTAATGAGAATGGGAGGAGGAGAGTATTAGAATTTGGATGGAGCGTTTGGTTGTTATTGTGTTGCTAATTAAATAATATGAGAGATAATCTATCTCCCCCGTGTGTGCCATGTGTGTGCTGTGTGATTGACAGTTAAATAGTTAAAA
>JBCNYH010000027.1:35119480-35129922 GCA_039654325.1 Tandanus tandanus | reverse complement strand
CTGCGATGGCCTGGCGAGCTGTACAGGGTGTACTCTGCCCTCGCCCAGAGTCGGCTGAGATGGGCACCAGCCTCCCCACGACACTAATTAGGATTAAGCGGTTCAGAAAATGATTGAATCAACTGTCCTCCAGAAATAAACTGGTAGCTGCCGTGTTTTTAGCCTCATGATAACATCTTGACCTCCTCATGAGGAGTCTGTATAAAGTAACATGATATAGGGCCATATAGAGAAAAAATACCTGGTTTCTCATCAGAAATTTTTGAAAAATTAAATGAGGCATTTTTTTTAAATAGAGAAATGAGGTGACCAAAAGCTTTTAAAGCTAAATGTTGGAAAAGTGACTCAAGCTAGGAACTTGAGGTGACTTCCAGCAATTTGTTGAGGAGATTTTTGAATAAATAAACAAGAATAAATAACAAGAGCCTTTTAGAAGCACTTGTTTATTTAAATTTTCTGCTTCACAATACACCATAGATGACCAGTCTTTTACATGTACATGTACATTTAACATGTATTAAACTCTCAACAACTGTCTATAGAACAGCAGCCTTGTGGTTCCAATAATCTTTAGAAAATATAATGATTTCAAACAGAACTAAAACCAATCTCAGAATCACAATCACAGCATCTAACACGGAATCACATTCTGTGTCATTTCTTCCTTGTCTGAGGCATTTTCCAAGTTTTTGGGCGTGTTTTTTTTTTTTTTTTTTTAAAGAAGAAGAAGGGTAAATTAGATGCGGCGCAAATATCCGAGTGCGGGCGGTGATGAGAAACTGGGATATTTTTTTTTAAATCCAGCCTTATGCACATTATATTATATTAGAAGTTTTTTGCTAGCAGTAGTGGAAGATGGAGGAACACACACCAGGTCATGAACATGAAAAACCCAAAAAACAAAACAAGAATTAATTACCCCAAAGCTGGATTAAGTAGCAGAAATAAATCTGGAGAACAAGGCAGAAACATCAGGAACAATAAGAAAGGAAATACAGGTAGAGTTCTAGAGCAAAGAGTGCAACACTGTGTGTAAGAGCAACACTGGACTTCATTTAGAAAGCACCCTGTGTTGGGAGCAGCTCACGTTTATGACAGGTGCACAAGAGCATGTAAGTGCTGTTCTTTTTCTCTAAACATAATATCTGTTGTGATAAATATTGTTATCGTGAGATTGTCACAAAATATCACAGTATAATTTTTCATATTGTAGAGCCCTGTGTTGCCTTATCATTGGAGACCTCTGCAATACCACACACAAATTAGGTCTATTTACAATGAGTGGCAACATCTAGAGGCCAGATTTAGTATTCCTAATACATATGCAAAAGGCAACCATAACAATTAGAGTCTTGGCAGAGGTAGCTATCTCTGAATAATATCGCTTAAGGCCCTGCAGGGCTGTTCTCTTATGGAATCAAAGGTGTGATGTCTTCTGTTCACTCTCATTTTTCAGTGTGGATGATATGTTGCAAGCTCATGTTCAACCAGCTACCATAAATAAATCCTTTTTATTCGGGCAAAAATAGAGTAGCATGTTGTCCATTGTTCCCTCAGCTGGAGATACTCTTCATCTGTTTTGTGGCTGGAAAATAAAGTGGAGTGAGCAGAATCTATTAGTAAGCATATTCACTGTTTTCTGGGGCATTTGGGATGTGGATCTCTGAACACCAATGTATTAGACAGAATAGTAGACAGAATTAGTTTCCGGATCATGAAACTGTTAACAAAACATAACAGCTACATAGGTGCAAAGATGCGTCATGTTTGCCTTTATATTTGTCTATCACGGTATACCGGAGTTGACTTTCCGGCTATTAGATTTAGGGTGCAGAAATTTACATCCAAATTAGGATAACGGATCCCTCTCCTTTTGAAGCGACCAAAAGTAATTGGAAGGCAATCATAAATGATTGGTTTTAATACTTGGTTGCAAATTCTGAGTAGACGATGACTTTCTGAAGTCTGCAGCCCACACATATCACCAGATGCTTAGATTTCTTCCATGGTGATTCTCTGCCAGGCCTTTTCTTGCTTCTGTTCTTCCTGCTTGTTCTTGGAGAGTTTTGCCTACAGCAAATGAAACACTCTCTTGGTCTCAGGTCAGGTGATTGACTTGGCCATTGAAAAATGTTACAGTTCTTTGCCTTTAAAAATCTTGGGCTGCTTTCGAATTATGCTTGGGTCATTGTCCATCTGCACTGTGAGGTTCCATCTGAGCAGTCGCATACACTTTACAAATATTCTGCTGCTTTTGTTAGTAGCCACATCATCAATAAACACAAGGGAAGCAGTTTCATTTGCAACTGAATATGTCAAAGCCATAAGATATATGGTATGCTTCAGAGCATGAGCAGTGCTTTCCTTTCTCTGTACTCTTCTTTTCTCATCATTCTGCTACAAGTTTCAGGCTTTGTGTCCGACCTTCCTATAGACAACTTAAATATGTGCAAACACATGTAAAATTTAATCGTTCTCATCTGATTGCTTAACAGAATGTGGTCTGGTGGTACCTTAGCCCACACAGGTAACCGGGACATGCTGCCAACATGATTATTCCGCATGGTGAAATGCATAGCATGACATCTGCGATGACTGAGGCAGAATTCCACATGTTCTCTGTAGTATCATGGAGCTTTTGATATCAGTAGCACAGATGGTGTTGATAATCTCATTTTTCTGGACTGGTGTAATTACAAAAATTTAATTTTCAAGTGTCGGCTAATGTGGACCCTGACCGAACAGTGCCAGAGCAGGGAACCAGTCTACAGTAGCTAGCCTCATTTATAAAGAATTGCATTTTTAAATATTTATTTATCAGCACACAAATAAGAGTATAAAATTGCAACAGCATAAATATTTTTTTGACAAAATCATACATTTTTATTTGTCCTAAAATGTCCTTGATGATGTGTCACTGTATATTTATCAGTATACTGACAATTTGGCATGTGAGCTTGTGATTGGTTGACAGTCATAAAAAGGATGCCTCTCACTGATTGTACAACGGGATATAAAACGTGTAAACAAAACAGAGGAGGACCGATTGGCTGTGTCCTCACCAGATCTTCCACATACACCCAATAATGTTTACTACACACATTTATTTATTTTAATGAAGATGTGTTTGCTAAAGTTTAACTTCACCAAATCACAAAACAACAGCAAGTAAGTTGCAAAAGAATCCTGATTAATTAAGCTTATCAGGAAAATGCTTATATAAGAGATTGGCCTCATTTTCTGTCTGATCTATTAAGTACTGTATTTGAGCAGTCCAGCGTGGCTTAATTTTCATATATTATAGCAAAGGAATGAAGGAATACAGTCAACTATTCATTCATAGGTCTACTGTAGCTTAGGTATACAGCCTATTACATTTTTGTTATCAAATAAAATAAATATATCTTTGTATTCACTAACACAATTATTTTTTTAAGCTCTGAAGTTGAACTTTTTTACTCATATGTCTATAATGACAATATTTTTTAAATATAATTTTAGCTCCATTATACTGTGATATACGTGCACTGATATACAGGATATGATCCACAGCTAAAATAATAATAATAATAATAATAATAATTTTGTCAATATTTAAATATTCAAGGACATGACTGTTTGTACTGTTGTCACAAACTTGGAAGCACACGATTGTATAGAATGTCTTTACCTATGATGGAATTACAATTCCCTTTCACTGGAACTAACACATGAAAATGCCCTTGTGCACAAAGCAAACACAAAAGACATGGTTTGCGATAGTTGTACTGGAAGAACTCAGTGGACTGTGCCCCGAACCCCACTGAATACCATGGGGATGAAATCAGAACACTGACTATGCTCCTCACATTACTAATGAATGACCCAAATTGTAGAGAAAAGCTTTATTCATAGAAAGGAGATAATTAGTACAACAGTGAGTGGATCAAGATTTTCGGTTTTCCACATGTTAGCATGGGGCGGCACGGTGGAGCAGTGGTTAGCACGTCCGCCTCACAGCAAGAAGGCCTGGGTTCAATTCCCTGGCTCGGGGGTTTCTGTGTAGAGTTTGCATGTTCTCCCTGTGCTTGCGTGGATCCCCTCCAGGTACTCCTGTTTCCTCCCACAGTTCAAAAACATGCACAGTAGGCTAAGTATAGTTGTATACAATAGTTGGCTGTTCCAAAATGCCCCTAGGTATAAGTGTGAATGGTTGTGTGTGTGTGTGTTGGCCCTGCGATGGCCTGGCATTGTTCATGGTGTACCCCACCCTCGCCCAGAGCCGGCCGAGATGGGTGTCAGCCTCCCCGCGACCCTAATTAGGATTTAGCAGCTTAGAAAATGAATGAATGACACATGTTAGCAAATCCCAGGGATCCACACTCACTGAGCAATCAGGCATGCTGATTGGATACTCTGCTACTAGGATATACGCTACTACACTCCCACTGGCAGTTATTTGGTGATGTATGACTTGATTGCGTTAAATAGCTGTCATATATATGTATGTGCATATGTATACACTGATCAGCCAAAACATTAACAATTAGCATAACAGTACCCAGCAAGTTGCAATGCACTGTGTGTTCTGACACCTTTCTATCATAGTAAGCATTAACAGTTTCAGCAGTTTGTGCTACAGTAGCTCTTTTCATACTAGATGTGCTAGCCTTCGCTCCCCACACACTTCAGTGAGCCTTGGGCACGCATGACACTCTTGCCAGTTCTCTAGCTGTCCTTCTTTGCACCACCTTTCATGGTACTTACCACTGCTTCGCAGGAACACCCCACTGGTCTGCTATTTTGGAGATTAATAGACCCAGCCATTGAGCCAACACAATGCGGTCCTTGTTAAAGTCACTCGGATTCTTATGCTTGCTCATTTTTACTGCTTCCAACACATCACCTTCGAGAACTGACTGTACACATTCTGCTTAAGAGATCCCACTTCTTGGCAGGTGCCACTGTACCAATGTTATTCCCTTCACATATCACTGGTCATAATGTTTGTAATATTATGGCTGATCAGAGTTTATTTTTTACTTCAGAATGTGAAGGTCTAGTGGGGTCTTACTGGTGTATGGGGCTGCCTAGCTGCAGACCAGTCCGGTCAGGTGATTTAATGTATAACTGATCGGATAGAATTTATACATATATACACAGACATCTAGATCAAACTTAGTATATATATATATTTAAATTTTAGATTATAGTATATTTTAGATTACAGTATATGTTTATAGCAACTAGCTATGCCTTGAACACTAGGAGAGTTGTCTGATTTTCAAAGAGCATGGACTTGTCAGATTGCTCAAACCTCTGGGATTCCTCTAGCCACACTCAACAACGTGATTGTACAATTCACCAGCAAAGGCAAAGAATCCACAACATCCCACTCAGGTTGACCTAGTCCCTCTGACTGGAGTCTGACTGCTGAAAATAATCCCTGTTGTAAGGCAGCTGATGTTGCAGAGAAATGCTAATGAGTCAGATAATATGAACTCGTGTCCACCAAACGCGTCTTTTATACTTCCGGCTATTTTAAATACATTTCCTCTGTAGCTTAGTGTTGACATCGCTCATTGACCTCAGCAGAAAAATGCCCTTACCGCACAGGTTTCCCCTCTGAGGTTGTCATGAAACAGGTGTGTCTTTTTTGGAGGGAAACCATGCAACAGTAAAACAGATGCTGAAAAATGTTATGTAAAGTTAAAATAAGTTCAGTGAAAAGCCTGCCTGTTAATGCGCACCTGGGGAGTGTCACATTTGCTAAGCTAGCAACAGTAAATGCTTGAAATAAGTGCTCTGTGTGCACTCTGAAAATGAAGTGGTTGGGCCATGTCAGTGCTAAAAGTGGTTGTATTTAGTGCCAACTCTTTTCACTGTATAAATCCATAGTGTGTTTGGTATCTTGGTGTAACCATTTTGCTGCGTGTACTTATAGGTAATATTTTTGTTGGTTCGTGTACCTAGGTGTCTCCATGTGAGAAATGCCGATGTGAACCCAGTGGGGAAGTTTTGTGCTCTGTGTCAGCTTGCCCACAAACAGAGTGTGTGGATCCCATATATGAGCCGGACCAGTGCTGCCCAGTGTGCAAGAGTGGTGAGTATCCTATCCCTTGCTCCCTCCCTTTCTTCTTTCTTCTTTCTTTTATTCTCTTTGCCTTAAATTCGCCTGAACTTTTTCAGTCCCACTGTCTTTGTTTCCCCCTTCTTTCCCTTCATCCCCCTGTGAGTCTTTCTGTCTCCTATAAGCAAAGGGAAAATCACTTCTCAGAAGTGACTGCAGTGACTTGCCTGCAACACGTTCAATTACCTCCCCTCCTAGTTCACCAGAAAGACAGTGTGAAAGAACTGTATCTCTGTACCATGAGTGGGCTTTGCGTGTGTTTTCATCTCATCTTCTCACTACATTTAGATGAGACAATACGTTTGGATTTTTCTATAAAATAAAATATTTCTGTGAAAAGTCATGATATCACATTACATAAGTAAAATGTGTGTGCTGTTGCTTTTCTTTTCCTTTCTTTTATTTTATTTTCCATAAAATGCAGTTGAGCAAGTAAATAATTAACTGGGTACCATATAAAGGCACAGTAAAGATTTTCATTTAATAAATATATAGACTAAGCCATTTGACACCTGTAACTGGGCAAGTTATAGTGAAAAAGCACTAGATGTTTGGTAATCGTTTCACTGCATGACAGTGAATAACTTGAATAGAGCCAGTATCTGCAGATGCATTAAGTTTTTAAATGGCTTGATACTGTTTCCATTTGCAACATTAACGAAATTGAGACTTCCTTTCACCAGCACTTGCACTAATGAACCATCAGAGTTCCTCTACCTGATTTATGAAGGTGAGATGAGGTGATTAACTCTAGCAGGTGTTTCAGTACCTGCTTTCACCAGCCCAAGGGCACTGATGATTAAACGTTTGCACAAAAAATCTTAACACTTTATTTGTTTGCAAAACAAAAAAACAAAAAAAAAACTGTAGAATGGGCTGCGGAAAAGCACTCAATCAGAAAACTACCGAGAATAGAAAAGACTCCATTTTCTGCGGTGCTGGGATGCTGTCTGATCAGTGCAAATGAAAAATTTGTCTTTGCACTTTTTTTTTCCCAAGGCTGTGCCTGCTGGCAGTATTTGACTAATAAAATAAACTAAAAAGCCTGAACATTTAATAAAAATATGTTTGTCTGCATTACAGAATAAGAATATGTTACAATGGTATGGCGAACATTTGCAGCATCACAGATTATGTGGAACCATAGCAATCTGAGATCATTTCAAACAGCACACTCTACATAGTGGCTCCCTGTGCTTCTTCCCTGATCCTAATCTTTCATGGCAGTGTTAGCTATGCTGCTTTCTTCAGCTAAACAAAATGACAACCCAGGAATTGAATATCAGGCCTGACTGCTAAAGTTCTGTGCTCAGTTGAGGGAAGGCCATGATTCTGAACAGTCATCTAAATAAATTACAGAGGAATTTTGTTAAGCCTGACTTGGATGAGCAGAATATCTGAATACATTGACATAGACCCCATGAAATAGAAAAGCAAATGCCAACGAGACTAGACGTGATGTTAAGACGGAAGCATCAAACACGGCAGAATAAATGCCAGTGTGTGCACTCATGCATTCAGAATTTATGCTTTTAAGATGAGTTGCAACTCTTTCCTCTCCGGAATGAAATAACGTTGCTGGTGTTTTAGAATATTT
Source organism: Tandanus tandanus (assembly GCA_039654325.1). Taxonomy (NCBI): domain Eukaryota; kingdom Metazoa; phylum Chordata; class Actinopteri; order Siluriformes; family Plotosidae; genus Tandanus; species Tandanus tandanus. Next base: position 35,122,216 of record JBCNYH010000027.1, on the reverse strand, counting down.
TGCACAGACCACTTGATTTCAGTGTGTGCTTACCAGGTGGTGAGAAATGACTATGTAAATGCATTTTTCTTCTACAGTGAGATATATTTCCATGCAAAAGTACTCATTTGGGTAGGTGGGGTTTTTGACTTTATTCACCAAAACTTGACTGCCATGTAAAAAGTGCTCAGGTGAAAACCAACATGGAGTCAGGTCTGGATGCTAGCCTGCAGTCTGTTCTGAACAACAACTCATCTGCAACACCACTGGCATACTCATTAGAGGAGGCAGAGATGGAGGAAAAGGAGGAAAGATTTTGTTCCAGGGTCCGGCCCTGATTATTTATGAATGTAGTACGTGCAGCAGAAAACAGCAAAAAGCAAAGGCTCGTTTGTGCTCACCCATGCAAGCATCTTCACTCCTCGGCAAAAAAGAGAGCCAAAGCCAAAATTGCCAAAAATATCAAGCTTTGAATGGATCTTACAACGAATCATTGGTCAGATAATTAGCAAGAACTTTAAAAATACACTCCTGTGCCACTATTTGCTCATCAGCTGCTTGCTGCAGTGAACTGTTGGGGAAACTTCTGTGTAATCTTACTGTGTATTCAGTCATGTGAAAAAATAAGTACATCCCATGGACATAGCTAATTTCCCCCCTCATATTTGAGCTAGCAAACATTTCAACCACTTTATTTATTTTACTTATTTCTTTACATGACTTTTTTTTTAACACAAAGATAAAACCATGAAAATATTTAAATGTTGATAAAAAATGTTGATAAAAAAATTTAAATAAGACATGGCCTAGGTATTTTCCAAAAGATTTTATGGTTGATTGTTATTTAGTAATCTGCCACAACTGAAGAAACCCATCACAAGCCTGACAATTTTCAAAATAGAACCAGGAGTCACAGGCAGATCAAGTAGAGCTCTACAATATCCAGTCTTCATTATTCATTTTCAGAACCGCTTAATCCTAATTAGGGTCGCGGAAAGGCTGGTGCCCATCTCAGCCGACTCTGCGCGAGTGCAGAGTACATCCTGGACAGCTCGCCAGGCCATCGCAGGGCAGAGCAACTGACGGCAACCCAATGGCCTACTCTTTACGAATGACAGCAATGGTTCTTTTACATGCCTCTCACCACAGACCGTAACCCAGTTGGTAACCCAGTTTGATAACCCAGTTAGCTGCACAGTGACAACTCGGTGATAGTGGGGCTTGAACTCCTGACCTTCAGATCAGTAAGCCAGCACCCTACCACCAGGCCACCACTGCCCCATCCAGTCTTGTGAGTCCTAAAGTAAACAAATGAGAAGATCTACTGCATCAAAAGCAAGTTTTGGGTTTTGACCATTATTTTTGCCTAGGAGTGTAGATGTTCAACAAATGGTAAAAAATTTGTCTATTATAAAACCGCAAATCAGAAAAGGTTGAGAAAATATGGAAAATGCAAATAAAAAAGAAAGCAGTGATTTCATGGTAAATGTATGAACCCAGTTTATTTCATGGTTTGTCTGATCAGTTTCATTTCATTTGTTAATATGCATCCATTCTTGCATTTCAGGCCTGAAACACTTTTCAAATAACTTGGGACACGGAACTTTAGGGTTAGTAATGAGGTAAAACAAAGAAATAATGATGTGATTTGAAACAGACTATATTTTGGTACCAAAGTACTATCCAGGAAAGGCTTAGTCTTTAAGAAGTAATGATGAGCTGTTTCTCAAAGAAAAACAGGATGGGATTTGGATATTTCACCCTCTAGGGTGCATAATGTCATCAAATGATTCAAGTAATCTGGAGGAATTTTACTGTTTAAAGGATAAGGGCACAAGCATAAGGTGAACACCCGTGATCTCTGATCACGCAGATGGCACTTCGTTAAGAACCATTATTCATTTATTTCTGATATAACCACATGTGCTTTGGATGAACCTTTGTCAATCCACATCCACAAATGCCAGTTAAACCATTACTGTGCAAAAAGGCAGCATTATGTTAACTCCAGAAGCACCATCAGCTTCTCTGGGCTTGGAGGAATCTGGGATGGACCATCACACAGTGAAAATGTGTATTGTGGTCAGATGAATCAGTATTCCAAGTCGTTTTTGGAAGAAATAGATGTCCTGTGTTCTGAACCAAAGAATAAAATGATTATTCAGATTGTTACCGGCAACTAGTCCAAAATCCATGGTCTGTTATGATATGTGGTTTTTTCAGTGCCCTTGGAAAAGATAACTTACTCTTCTCTTGTGGCATTAATGCACAAAAGTACATTGAGTTTTTGGAGCAGCATCTTTTCCAGGGTAAGCCATACATATTTCAACAAGACAATGCAAAACCACATTCTGCACACGTTAGAGAGTCTTGGGTGTGAAAGAAGAGGGTGAGGGTGCTGGTCTGGCCTGCCGGCAGTTCTGACCTTCACCAATAGAGAATGCTTGGTGAATTTTGAAACAAAAAAATGTGACAAAGACCCCACAACAGAAGAACAGAATAACACCTGAAACGCTTCATTTGGTGTCTTTAGCTGGAAATGTCTTTAATATTTTATGAGAAGGAATGGCAATATTACAAAGTGGTAAATTATTTGCAGTTTTTTTTAATGTGTTACATTAATCAAATTGGAAAATTATTTTACTAAAACAAACAAACAAACAAACAACAAAAGTTGCAAATTTACTGAGGTGAAAAATCAAATAATATGCTGTGTGTGTGTGTATATATATATATATATATATCTCTATATATATC